>JAXGGA010014858.1:0-30857 GCA_038373865.1 Uloborus plumipes | reverse complement strand
AAGGCTTGCAAGACATATTAAGAAACATTTATTTCGCGGAAAGCGAAATTCTAATATGCAGTCACAAATAGCTGCCCGGGCCGAGCCCGGGAAGTTGTGGTCTGGACCAGTGGTTGGAAAAACTACATATTTTTTGTATCGAACTACAACTACAACTACTATCTTACAAAAGTAGTTAACTACAGCTACAACTACTTTTTTTTTTTAATGTAGCGAGCTACACTACTTTTGAAATGTAGTTGCTACTTCGCTACTTTTTAAAAAAATAAATAAATAAAAAGAATACACCGTTTGAGGATCGACAAAAAAAAATTCGAAAAGTGGTTTAGATTAAAAAATTACCTCATTCGAATATGGAATAGAAATAGGAATTGTCTTTGAATTTATTTGTTACTTTTCCTTTTTGTTCCTTTTTCTTGCTAAAATTTGTACTTTTTAGATTTTTTTTAAAAAATTTTACGAATATTCGCCACAAGAACCACCTTGTTTTTTTCCTTCGTTCTCTTTTTTTCATTTATTTATTTATTTATTTTATTTAAAGTAGCTTCTAGAAATCGCTACAAACTACTACTTTTTTGTATCGCGCTACTCGCTACTCTACTTTTTTTAAAAAGTAGTGCGCTACTCTACAAACTACTAAAAAATGTAGCTACTACAATAATTTCGCTACTTGTAGCACGCTACTTCCGACCACTGCTGGTCTGGACAGCACTTGTGCCTTTCGGGAAGAAACAAAATGGCGGACACAACAGCAGAAAGTTACGCGGCGGTCAATGAAGGAACAATCCTCCATTCGCTCCCATATTTCGGCCCAAAATGATACCATTCTTAACCTTGGCGGCAATTATTGTTCCTCTACCGTCATGGTTGAGCGTGGGATCGAAATGACTTATCGAATTTAATGAGAAATACGTTATTTCAAGTGAAGAAATTTACGATGAAATAGGCCTAACAGTAAGTAAAGAATTTCATCGATCTCGCTTATCTGACAGGATTGTTCCAGCAATGACCGATTCTCAAGGAAATATATCCTTTCAGATTCATCACAGCAAATAGCGTGCGTATTTTTGACCCCATTGTGTGTGTATTTTCAAGTTTTTGTTTTAGCAAGGCTACACTAGATAGCGTTTTATACAGGCTTCTTCATTACCCAAAACATCAATGGTAAAGATTTGCCCGCTAGAGTGCGCTGAAAAAGGACCTCCTAAATGTTTGTTTACATTTATTAGCATGTTGTTTCTGCTGTAAAAAGTGATGTTTATCCTATCTTTAAGGGTTGAAAAATATTGATATAGTTAACTGAAGTGGAGTACAGAGTGAATTGATGCCGAAGGCCCTCTTAGTACTGCTTTTTAGGGGAAATAAATTCCCTTTTCAGGTAAAGTCGGTCGCAACTCATGATTCAGTCATACGACATTCATTCATTGTTTACTTTCTTCGAATTAGCAACATATAGCAATGGCGTTCAATTTTGACATCTCTGCATTAATAAAATATACGCTTTTCTTCGCAGCCGATAAATAAAAATGTAGCAATGAAATAATATTGTTCTATTTACTATTTTGTTTCATTATTGTTGCTCACACGATCTTAATTGCTACGCAAAAGCTCAGATGTTCATTTTGATAGCGTTGACCCATCAGAGCGATAAATGGCGAATCTATTCGTAGAGACATTTCCTTTTGATGCCCCAGAATGAATGCCCTGCAATGAAGCGATTGGTGTACAACGGAAAGACGATTGACAACAAAACATATTAATTTCTTTAGTAACAACGAAATGAGCATATATAATCGCTTGGTACTAAAGAGCAATACAAGTACGAAAAAAATAAACAAAACTACAATTTAACGACGACCAACTGTAAAATTTTGTTTTCATTTACATAACATTAAAAGGTAATGTTCTTTTTATGTTAAATTTCACACATTGATAATATTTCGATAATTGGGAATCTGGTGTGGTTGCCAAATTTTTGGCGATAATTACTTTATTTTGTTGCTCTTTAGTTTATGTTTGCGAAGGAAGTATATTTCCCTCGCTCATAAATTAGACACAAAGATTTAACGCCAATAGTGAAAGATAACCAGACTTCCAATCACCGAAATCTTCCCTTTTTTGTTTCTAATTTCACACATACGTTTAATACTTGAAAGTAAAATAATGGGCCAACTGAAAAAAAGCTGCGAAATAATGTGAGAATTCTTATTAAAAAACTCGCCAAATCAACTTCAAAAGCTCCATTAGCATGTAACATAACAAGTTTAATAAATATATCGAGCCATTATTATCATTGAAATTTAAATTAAAATGCAAAATAAGAGAAAAGAAGCAACCATGAAGACGATGCAAGCTTAAAATTTTAATCTTCGCTTAGGTGGTAAGAAAATACATCGCCAAGTTAAAAAACGTACCTATAACTGAAACGTACATACTACCAAAGATCTCGGTTATTGAAATATTCTCAAAAGCTTTACGGAGAACTTCCATTAAAATGTAAAAAAATCGCCAAATAAATTAATTTGACCATCTAAACTCATCAAAAGTTTTGATGGAACTATCGTTCCAAAATCGCCATTTATCGCTCTGAGGTGCCAGTGTCGTTTCATAGTTAATTAATAATTAGAATCAATTAAAATGAAAAATAATTCGCTAACTAATTAAAGTAAGCCGTTAAAATGCAGAATAAACCAACAAATCGAACGAGCTATTAACTAACGTTAAAATATACTAAAATAGAATTGAATGCCAAATTGTAAAATGGTCGCCAACAAATTAACTTTTAATTTTGTCTTTTATTATTTGATTTGTAGAAATGTTAGTTACCATAAAATTCGATAGATGTCGCTGGAAAAGGACGTCCGTTTTTATCCCAAGGTAAGGCCCCTATATATACGAGCCGGCGCATCAAGATTAAGTTTGACCACTTTGGATCCAGTGCGTGTTTGTGTGTTTGAGTGGTTGTCTTTTCTGGCCAGTAATCGCGTTTTGGTAATTTTTCACTGTGAGCAATTATTAGCGGCACGTGGATTTGGCAAAGCTTAACAATGTGCCAAAACTTTTTCCTGGTAACCCTACTCCGCAACAATGAAAATTTGAAAGTAAAAGTTAAGGAATTGGATCCAAAGTGGTGAAACTTAATCTTGATGCGTCGGCCTGTCTATATAGCGGCTCTATCCCAAGGATTTTGATCAAATGAAGAAGACTGTATAAAACGCTATCTAGTGTAGCCTTGGTTTTAGTCACTCTTCGTAAATCCTAGCAGACGAAAGTGCAATAAATTTCAGCCAATGAGCATCTTATTTTGCTAAACGCCCAAACACGTGACTTATCTGCCCAGCTAAATTTCCTGGGCTGCTTGTGCTTGAGCCCGGGAAGCTCGGGCGTCTACTCTGGACAGCATTTGGGAAGTTCGGGCGTTCCAAATGGCAGCTCTGAACGCTTTGGGAAGAACCCGGGAAGCTCGGGCGCGTACTCTGAACGTGCCCAACATGACGTAAAATTAAGTTTAATTCTTTTTTTTTTAAACACAAAATAATATGTTTTAATTGAAGATTTATGAGTTGGATTTCTCAAAATTCTAAAGTTATTTGACATTTTTTGCATGGAAAAGAAGTTTTTAAAAGTAACTATATGATTTACACATGAACTATTTCCGTGTGGTGGAACATTACCAGTATAGGCAAATCGTACACTGCCAGATTAGGTTTGCCCCGACTATATCCAGAATTACATCACAAGCTTTAAACAATTAAAACAATAAATCAACAAACACACTTGGCGACTAATAACCGAAAATATGTGCCAAAATGATGGTGCCAACTCGATTATATTGTAAATTCTGCCGGTTCACAGATTAATGAAATGATAACCTTCAAGAAATGTTTGACGAAACTCTTTGTCGACTTTATGCTTTAGTATGACAATGTTGGCGCACTAATTTTCGCAGTTGATTTATATTTGTAATTAAATTTAAGTTACGAGGGAATAGGCATTATAAACACAGGCCGGTGCATCAAGATTGATTTTGACCTTTTTGGATACAAGTTTTATTATGGTTAATAGAGCAAAGTTTCAAGACATTGCCAAATTTACATGCCGCAAATAATTGCTCACAGGGAAAAATTGTCAAAACAGGATTACTCGCCAGAAAAAACAATCACTCGCCAGAAACAGCAGCCACTCAATCACGTTCTGGATCCAGAATGGTCAAAATCAATCTTGATGCACCGACTTCTCTATTTAGTGGCCTTAGGATTCTATTCATTGCTTTTGTGCCAACTTCTAAAATTATGCTTAAAAGTAGTATAGATAGCTTTCAAGGAATAACATTTTTTTTGCAAATTTTTTGCAAATCAACATGCAAATTTTTTGTCTCAAAATGGCCATTTTCTCTTCAATTTTGAATAGATAGAGTAATAGAGATAAGCCTTTAAGCATACAAATGTATAACGTTTAACACACTTGAATAGGAGTATTTCCAACAAACATGACGATTAACAATGAATGATCAATTTAAGGCTCACCCATTTCATTTTAGCATGAGCTGAGTTAAAAACAATTACTGCTACAATTATTTGTATTCAACATTAATCGAACCACTATTAGGAACTACTATGTTGCATTGATAAGCACCCGGGCATTGCCGGGTAATAAGCTAGTGTTAAATATTCCTACTTTTACTACTGGGTATTATTAAGACGCTTACAAGACACAAAAATTCCCCACGCGCCGAATTTTGAAACACAATGATTCATTTTTAATGAATTTAAAAAAAAACTCACGCACGAAAAAGAAAAGCGCCTTGAAAACGAAACCAGTGACGTCAAATAGCTCTAATTTTAGCATTTCACCCACAAAAATTGTGTTGCAGCCATTATATCGTTTCATTGCGGAGTTTTTTTTTCCGTCCGTTAACAAAAAGCTTCAGTCTATATATCTACTGTGGAGACAGGATTCTTCAAAGGGCACTCCAGTAACACGGGTGTCAGCGTCGATTGTTTTAAGCTTGTTGCGGCAAAAACCAGATTCAAATTTTTAGCTAGGCCTTTCTTGGCGACGTCTACCTTTTTCCGGCAGCCAGCGAGAACAAACTATGACAGCACGGAAAACCGGTTTCCATTCAGCCGATAAACAGTTTCTCGCTCCAACTTTGGCGTTCTGGCGAAAAATCCACGGGCTTTCTGACGTCACCGACGCTTGAACTTTAAAAATTATTTAAAAAAAAAAAACTACTTGTCGTATCGTATTTTTTTTTCCACTGATGATGATCATATATATGTTGCGTTCTTTCATGCAAAAATAAAATTAACACATCGAAAACTTCGCTATTGGAATGCATATTTATAGTTAAAAAAAAAGGGGGCAATTCCACGGTAACTTACACTGTTAAAAAAATTTCCTGAAAATAACGAAAAAATATACGGCAGCTGAGTTGCCGGAGTGTTTCCGTTTCGTTAATTATATTTCCGTGATTTTACGGAAAAATGACGAACGGAGCGTTCGTCATTTTTCCGTAAGGCATTTTTTCGTTTCGTAATTCTCTGTTCTTCATTTTTTCGGTTCTTATTATCTCCGCTTATACGTTATAGGATTATACCTATACGCTTTGACTTATATGTATACATGCAAGATGGAAAATTATTTAAATTTTGCAAATTAACAAGCGCTTTTATAGCAGCTTAATATCAATAGCAAATTATCTATGGAAGTTCAATAAATTAGTCCTTTAAGTGTCGCAAAATACGTAGATTGTGTAGAACAACAAATGCACAAATTGAAATTTTAAGAAACATTTGAAAATTTGCGAAACAATATAAACATATAAAAAGAACAAACATGGGTAATGTGCTGCCTTATCTTTTTCGTTTGTTCTTTTTATATGTTTATATTGTTTCGTAAATTTTCAAATGTTTCTCTAAAGTTTCTTAAAATTTCAATTTGTTCATTTGTTGTTTTTTCCAATCTACACATTTTGCGCAACTTAAAGGACTAATTTATTAAACTTTCATATATTATTTGCTATTAATATTAAGCTGCTATAAAAGCGCTTGTTTATTTTGCAAAATTTCAATAATTTTCCATCTTGCATATATAAGTATAAGCGTATAGGTATAAGCCTATAACGTAAGAATGTGGGTGATTAAAATATGGGAAAATGAGAAACAGAAAAATAGAGCAATTAAAAAAGGAGAGTAAACTAGCTCACCGGAAAATTATATATATATAAGACAAAATGATGAGCAAAAATGTAAACTTAAAACTCTTACGAATTTTGTTTTTTAGAAAAAGTTTGAAAATATCCGCTCATATACTTCAAACTTTTAAACATCTTGCCTTTAAAAAAAATACTAAAGCAATACAAGAATTGGCTTTTTTTTTTTCATTAAAAATTTTAGTTCATTAAAATAACATGATTTTTTTGAAAAGATTACATCAATCTCGCATAAAATACTCAAATATTTTGAAGATGGAATGATCAATGCATAGTATTTCTGAGCGCATAACTTCAAAAAATTAAAAAGTATTAACAAGGTGCATTCTTTTAAAAATATTTTCTCTTATGTTTGAATAAAAATTAAGTTCTTCCGAAAGTTCATTTTTTCCTTTCTGAATTTGAAACATTCGTGGTTCCTTAAAAAAAAAATCCTGTATTGTTACTGATTTCCTCTATATATTTCATAATATAATATATATTTACGATAATATAATCGTAAATACATATTTCATATACATTTACGTTATGGTGTTCATAGTGATCAACACTTTCAGAAATGCACTCTCAAAACGAATTTTCTTTGTTTTTGATGAAATCACTTCCAAGAATATACCCCGAGCGAACATTTCGTCATTTTTTTGGGGATGAATTTCGTCAAAGGTAGCGAAATATTTCTTTATCCTAGTATCGTCAAATTGACAATCATTTTCGTAGTTTTGACAACATTAATTTCGTCACATTAACGAAGTAAAGTCATAAAGTAAAAAAGCTAAGTTTTGAAACTAAGCTTTTAAATCTTGGATATAAAATTACAAAAATCATTTCACTAAATTTTACTAACCCTCAGCACCAGTAAGTTTATACATGCAACTCCTAAAATGCACAATTGGTTTACATCATGAAATAACTAACTGTTAAGTCTGGACTCAGATTAAAATAAAAATAGCAGTAACAAAAATAAAAATTCTTACCTCCTATCTTCAATAAAACTTGCTCAAAAAAGGCAACAATAGAGCGAGTAGATTTTAAAATGTACTAACACGCCCTTTTGTTGCCCATTTTGATTTTATCCATTGCGATAAACGAAGTCTTCTTAAAACTGTTGAGGATTGAAAACGCTCATAATCACATGCATACCGCATAAACACATGAAAAGATCCAAAATATTTTTTCAGTCAATTTGATTAACTACGCAGAATCCTGGAATAATTCTTATTCAACTCTGTTCTTCGAAGCATTTTCAAATTGAAACAAAATGGCACACATAATAACGTCCTGCGGAATACGATTAAATAACATTCCAATGTGATGTTTTTTATAAATTAGCTATCCAAACGACGAGACACAGATGTCCTCTTTTCCATGCTAATGCGAATAATACAAGTCGCTTCAACATGCATATTAATTCTCGATGACTTTGCGTTACTTTTGCTGCGCACTTTGATTCAGTTATGAATCATTTATGCTGCCAAAAACTAAGTCGTATCTGCGCACGCGCTAAGTCTATTCAGACTCTTTCTAACTTCCTTGTTCGATATATTTCAACCACAAAACCGGGTAAATTCCGTTTTTTGTTTCTTCAACTTGGTAATTCACGGAATAGTTCCGTTTTTTTAAGGAAAAGTTATGTTTTGAAACGAAAACGGAAATTTACTGTTAAAATCAGTAAAAATCTTCCTGAAAATTCAGGTTTTTTTAACAGTGTACGTTACATTTACGGGTGTCAGCGTCGATTGTTTTAAGCTTTTTACTGCGAAAACCATATTAAAATTTTTAGCGATTCGTTACTTGCATGGCGACATTTACTTTTATAGCTATGTATAGCGATTTCTACCCTTTTCCGACAGCCCGCGAGAACAACCGATGACAGTACGGAAAACCGGTTTCCGTTCTGAAGATAAGCAGTTTTTAGCTCCAGCCTTGGCGCTCTGACGAAAAATCTGTGAGCCTTCTGACATCACCATCGTTTGAACTTTAAAAATTCTTTTTGAAAAAACTACTTGTACCGGAATTTTTTTCCCACCGATGATGATCGGTGTGTTATATCATGTTGTTCTATCATGTAAAAATAAAATTAAAAATCGAAAACTTCCCTATTCAAAGAAGTCTCGCGATCCCCCTTGAGATCTTAAAATTTTGCTTTTGGAACATGAAATTTAATTGCAGTTTTAAGACTTCAATATCCAAAAATTTTCGGAAGAGAGCTCTTTTCCCGCTTTTTCTAATACTTTGGTCAAACATTGTCTCAAATGGCATTTAGAGATTTAAAATTCAAACAATGTCTGGTAGTTGACCCCCCCCCTACTTTTCCATTGTTTTTGCCCTTAAAATGTGTTTTTATAAAAGAGAATTCCCGAATTTCAGTTTCTACGCCCAAAAATTTCGGGGAAAGTCCCTAAATCCTTTAATGATCCATCATTAAGGATAATAAAAGCATTTAGGGATTTTATTAGACGAAGCCTAAAAGTTGGGGTTCCCATCAAGGATCATGGCGCAAGCAGTCTTATTGAATTATTTTTAGTGGTGTTTTTATTAATTTTTTTTTATTTTTCTTTCACGTGTGACTCTCATTGACAGAGGAGTCCCGATTCTCCAAGGTCATAAAAGATAACCTAAAATTAATTAAGAGCCAGACGTCTTAAAATTGTCACTCAAAAACGTTGCTAGCTCTTAGACAATTATGAATTTGACACCCGTGTCAGTTACGCCACGTAAACAGAAAGAGCTCATAAATATTCCTTTTCGAATGTTTTTTACTTATGACTTCTTTGTTCTTTTTAATCTCTTTCTTGCAATGAAAAGAGGCTCTTTATGACTCCGAAACACCTGTCTGCAATTCTCAAAAGTTTTTTTTTTTTTTTTTTGTGCATGGTCTTTTTAACGATTGATTAATTCTTGATTGAGAATAAAATTGAAAACTTTCTTGGTACAAACTCGTTTTGCACAGGATTTTTAAACCTCTTCTTTTAGCTAATGAATATGTATTAATTATTATTCAAAGGAAAAAAAACACATCTCATCAAATCAGCTTTTTAGTCCACTTTCGCTCCATGAAAGTTAAGGAACGGGTGAAAATTTTTATAAAATCATGATTTTAAAAATCGGTTAGTTCATGACTCGACAAGTTCATGATCCGGTTAATTCATGACTTCACAGGCCTGCATTAAAATTATAGTAGCACATTGAAATTATAGTACAGTTTGCTCAACTCAATAGAGCAGTAAGATGGCATTAAAATTTAAAAAAAAAAAAAAAAACGCTTTTTTCATATCACTCACTGCAGCAAAATTTGCTCGCGAACACGCGCTTTTTGGAAGATTGCCCGTCTACTACTTGCATTTCGGTTGCCCATGGAACCGGTTTCTCGTTGTGTATCTTGTTTATGTTGCACCATGGTCCAGAAACCATGGACCCTTTCCTTGGCTCTGCGAGTGAGCTTACCTACTGAGCTCAGGAGAGCACGGCTCCCCATAAGTCCGATCAAGCAAGTGATGCAAAAGGAAATCAGATCAAAAGGACTAAAGGATTTAGTCAGATCAAAAGGAAATCAGATGGTGCAATGTCAGGGGAGTGCACTGCTAAAACTGCAGGTTGCACAAGGCACCCAGGCGGCATCTTCTGAAGGGTGCCACCTGACGTTCCTCATGGCACCCTTAATAAGGTGCCTAAGGAATTTTATGGCACCCTAAAGATGCCATAAGGAGCCAAGTGGAACCCTTTAGGGGTATCAATGGTGCGACAACGTTTCACCCTTAAAGATGCCTTGTGCAACCTGTAGTTTTAACAGTACACTGGTAAAATTTGCTACCCCACCCATTTTTACTTTCTTCTATATCTATAAAAATGAATGTTGGTAAATGTGTTTATGTGTGTGTTCCCTAAGATCTTAGAAACTACCCGGGAAATTTGGCTGAAATTTTCACCGTTTGTTCCTTTTGGTACTGGGAAGGTTTAGAGACCAGTTTCAACAAAATCCGATGGGCAGCTATTTTTTTATTTCAATTTTAGACCTGATTCCTGTCTTTGTAATTTCAATTTAAAACTCCATTTTCGAAGGCTTTCATCAATCCAATCGAGTATTTAGTGTATCAACTCAACTCTCTGGCAGATAGTTGGAATAGCTAATATCATTTCCACATTTCGTATTAAACGTTCAAGGCTCAAATCGATTCAAAAAGTTATGTTTTTTCAGCTTTTCTGCGTGTGGGGAAAGTTTAACTTAGAAATCAATCGGGACTTCTTTAAGCACGTGTCACTTGACATAATTTTTATTTTCAAGTTAGGCCGTGCAAAGCCGGGCCACGCAGCTAGTATAATATATAGAAGAAAGTATTGGATTCGTGAAAATTTTCGAATGTCAAATTTTTACGGATTTGCACCGTTGAGTGCGCTGAGTCCATTTCGATCATTTTTGGAAAATGTCTGTCTGTGTGTCTGTGTGTGAGTCTGTATGTGTGTGACCAGTTTTTGTGGCCGCGCTAGAGCAAAAACTACTGCATGAAATCAAACAAAAATTTTTGCACATATGTACCACCATCGATATATAATAGGGGTGGATAGAGCACGCCGCATCGGAAGCGGTAGGAAAGAGGGTCCCAACATAAGCAGGTCTTCGAGAGCCGGGTTGTCTTATGTTTGCGGTTTATCGCCAATTTGGCGATTTATATTTTTCTTTTTTCGGAAACATTACAAACTGCAGTAGTAGACAAAAATGTGGAAACCTTTTGAAAAAAAGTTAATTTTAGCAGTTTGATGTCTAATACTGCTGCTCTTTTTTTGTACCACTACTATAACATTGAAAGGTAATTTTATCAAGATTGTAAAGCGATAGTGTTTAAGAATAGTTCTTCAATAGAAAATCCTTTTTAAAGAAGGAAAGTGAGATATGTAGAAAAAATGAGGTATACAAAAAATTTTCTCCATACCAGTCAATACTTAGTTGAGATATAATTATGGCCTTGCACCACTTTAGAAATAACACTTTGCAATAACACTTTAGAAATTCAAGAAACTGAATCCATATACCTAAGACTAAGAAATAAAAATAATTTATGGCTACATATCAATTAAATGCACAAACATATTCAGGAAAAATGAATTTTTCAGCATATGTAATGCATTATGCCAAGAAAAAAACAAATATACTTCAGCATTTGATTCAATCTGCTACAAAAAAGTTTGGGCAGTAAAATTGTCTCATACAAAGAAATAAATTTTTTTGTCGAAAATATTAGGGGAAACCAGCAAGTAACTAAATAGATTTTGCCCTCAGTATCCATTCAAAAGCCTAATTAAAGGTAGGATGTTTCGATGAAAGTCATTAAAGTCCTGTTAGCCCTTTTAATTACACACATAAGTGATACCCTATAACCATATTAAATTAAATTAGAGTTAAAAAAAAAAAGAAAAGAAAAGAAAAAGAGCTTGAGTCATATCTGTGTCTAGATTTATCCAAAACTTTAGCCAACTAAATTAAGTCCAAGACCCGCAATAAAACAACATTTACAAACATTTCTGCATAATATTGCATTAGAGATTTAGAAACGAAACATTTTTTATGTCATGTCAATTAATGATCAGATCGGAAGCTCAAAAACAAAAAATAATAACAATAATAATAATAAATACATGCATTTTGATATAAAACTGAAACGAAAATATTAAAAGCTATTATTTGTTCATATAAATTAGAAGTTGAAGTTTCAAAACAAACTTCCATCGCGCGTTTTGAATGTACAGGATTGGCGATTTTAATCTTCGCCAACTATGGAGTTCATCATTGAGTAGAAAAAATAAGCATTCTGGTTCGATTTAAAATGTTTTAAGTTGTTCTAGACAAACTGACATGAAGAACAACAAAAGTATTACCTCATAAACACATTACTTTCAAAAATATATAGATTAAACATGACTTATGTGTCATTTAATGACACAAATTGCACTCGATATTAACATAGTACAGCTAAAATAATTCAAATAAAATTAATCTACAGCAAAAACGCACAAAAATTTGCTCACCTGTGAAAAGTAACACTTACTCCTTTGACAAATTTCTCACTACATCCATAAGCACAGCAGTAGAGAACCATAATTAATATTTAAAGCGCAGACTTGCTCGAAATTCAGCGAAGTTGCCGTAGGAAGACGTATTAACTCCACGAGGTTTTTCGGAGAGCGTCTAGTAGTCACGTGACAGTTATCCTTGGACCCTCTCAGGGTTGCCATTGCTCTATCCACCCCTATTATATATCGATGTGTACCACCATGTGAACTTGTGCACCTGACTTTTTTTTAGCGAATTCCTCCTAGGGGGTGGAGCAATCGCACGTTTTCTGCGCGTGGGTGATTGCTACATCTCAGGAAGTAACCCGCGGAATCAAAGGAAAATTGGTCCATTAGGTAGACCATATTGAGTACAGGTGCTGATGTGTCAATATCTCAAAGGGGGGTGGAGCAATCGAGCGTTCTTCTTATTTAATGCAACTACTATATCTCGAGAAGTAATGAACGAAATCGAACAAAAATTAGTACTCAAGTAGACGTTAAAGAGTACAAGAGCTGATTCAATTTTTGTGTCAATCGCTTAAAGGGGGGTCGTGCAATCAGAAGTGCTTATTTTGTCATTGCACCTGCTATATCTCGAGAAATATTGCTGCGATTTGAATGAAATTTGGAATAACACTAACCCAATATGGAAGCAAGCATCGATTAAATTTTGGCGCCAATCGCCCCAGGGGCACTACGTTCGAACTCCCTAGCACTTCACGAATCGTCTATTTCTCCCCTCTTTAGAAGGAAGAACGCCGAGAAAATAGTCGCTTGACAAGTTTCGTGCTACGTTCAAAGGCCCGAGCGAGAATTTTCCCTCCTTCTAAACGCATATCGAGAGGGGAAAAAGATTGACCAATCAAATGGTTTCGTATCTCACCCTATGCTTCGCTCTTTCTGATCGGCACAAAAAAACCGGGTGCTCAATACTTTTCTACGAGAATTTCGCAAACTTTCGGCGCCTATATTTTATTCCGATTTTGTGTAATCTTTCACCCATTGCGAAAAATAGTTACAGCATAGTTTCAGGAAGCTCTTATTTTAAAATGGGCAATATTAGAGCCGATTTAATTATAGAAAATGTGCGTTTTCATTACGCATTTTCTTTTGTTTTGGTAGCTTGCGCATCGATATCTTAGCTGTTTTTCACAAGTTTTCTTCAATGTTAATCAACAATTAAGTGCCTAATACAATTAGAAAAAAAATCCCCCTCCCCCAAAGGACTTTTTTTTTTTAATGATACGATTTAAGCAACATTAAAATCCCTCTCAGTCGGAAAAAAGAAATTTAATTTAAATGCGACTTATTTTAACTCGAAAAATATTAGTCCCCCGCCTCTCCAGAAGAAAAATGATTTTATTGAAATACCCGTTCACGGTAAAGAAAAATGAGTGAATTGAAACAATAAAATAATTTTAAATCCCCCTTTCAAAAAAAGGAAATTGGAACTTAGTTAAAATACACATAAAATTACAATAACAAGAAAAACCTCTTCTTCCGATGGAAAAATAACGAAACCGAAATACGCAACACCACAAGAAAAATATGACCCCCCCCCCAACACAAAAAAAAAAAAAAAGCTTTGCAAGTTTTATTAAAAAAATGAAAAGACTATATCTCCCCGAAGAAACAGAATTTTAATATAATATATTTCGTGGTATCCCGCACCCTCATAAAGATTAGTTCAATGAAAATAAGTATTACAAATATAGATAAAATCCAGCGACTGCCCCCCCCCCTCCTTAATGCAGTAAAAACCTCTTTAAATTAAATACGCATCACAATTTGGAAAATTTAAATATTCACTTCTCAAGAATACAGAATCATAAATTACTAACCAATAGAATCAGAAAAAATATAACCCCCCCCCCCTTCCCAAAGAAAAAAGCATCTAACTAAATATGCACTGCAATTAAAATGAAGTTCAAACTCTCCTGGGGGGGGGGGCTCAACAGAAATACTTTAAACGAACATTATAAATCCAAAAATGTAAGTACCCCCCCCCCCAGTGGAAAACAGAATATACAAAATACATATGTAAATACAACGATACGGAAAACTCTCTCTCCGGAAAAAATACATATGGGCCATTCCATGAAAAGTGAAACCAATTGGTCAAAAATTCATATTGTAGTTATGTTGCTATGTTATACATCATTTTAAAGTTTAAGATGTATATATTAAGATCCTGAATTGGTTTTCTTGCTGAGAGTTAGAATGAATACTTGTTTTCTTAGTTGGAAGTATGATATTCACGAACTTGTAAAAAATCAGAAAAAAGAACACATTTTCAAATGCATATTTCTCATCGAAATATAAAAACAAAAATAACTACTTGTAGCACAATTTCAACTACTAAGACGGTACTATAATAATATGCATTTATTAATTTCTTTTGAATTGATCTAAATGGTGTAATTGAAGTTTGAAAAAAAGAAGTTTGATGTTACGTCTGTAACAAAAAAGAAGCAAAAGTTGTCATTACGTCCTAAAAAATCAAAATAAAGATGCATTAATTTATTGTTACGTATTGACATATCGGCATATGCTCTCAACTCCCCCAGACTAACCCAAATTTTCTAAAACTGTTACAGTATAACTTAAAATATTCAAATAATGTGTTAATTAATGCTACTGTATTGTTTTAGCACAAAAATCTTTGTTTATTCCTGCTTTAAAATACTGTTTTCTACTTTCAAATCAGAGATGCTACTGTATTGTTTTAGCACAAAAATCTTTGTTTATTCCTGCTTTAAAATACTGTTTTCTACTTTCAAATCAGAGATGTTACGTCTGTAACACCACTTTGTTTCGTCCGTAACAAGTTTATGAATTTTTTTCACAAATTCGGCAGTCAAAATCCACACAACCTTTATGGTTTTAGAAAGCTTGAAGTCTCTAGAACACGTATTAAAAAAAAAAGTTCAAAATTTCCGTATAATTCAGAGGAATATTGTAAGTTGTATGACATAGTCGAGTTTTTGCTGTTTTGTGAATTACGTCTGTAACAGGCAGTTTTTAATTTCTGTATTTTTTTGTAATTAAGCAATCTGCACGCAAATTTAATGTAGCATAAACATCATCAAGTTACACTACAGGAAAAAAAATTGAAGACTTTCATCAGCCCAAACCAGAATTATTTGTGTTCAAAGTCTGCGATTGTTACGTCTGTAACGATGGAATTGCCCATATGTAAATACAACGATACGGAAAACTCTCTCTCCGGAAAAAAAAAACTTTCATTTCATGCACAATACAAGTGGAAACGTCCCCCCCCCCGCGCTTGAAAACGTAAAATAAATATGCATTTAAATTCGAAAATGGGATCCATCACTCTCGAGGGAAAAGAAACGAAATGTATAGTTAATTTCAACAAATTAACGCCCCCCCCCTTTTTCCAGGAAAAAAAATGTGTCAAGTAAAATACCAAATAACAGCTGCAAAAATACAATTCCCATCCCCTTTCGGAAGACGAAAAAAATTATTTAAAAGCTGTTATCCGATTAAAATGAAACAAAAATCCCACTCTTCCCGCAGAAAATAGAATACAATTTAAGTCCGCCGGCGAGGACCTCTTTCGAATTCATCATCTTCATCCTGACAAATCGCGAGCATAACTATTTCAGCCATCTTGATAGTAAACAAACGAACTTCTCTCTACCTATTACGCGTTCTCCCTCGGTTTCGGGCGGGGGAGAAATGCTCGACAGTCAATCTAGGAGGGGAGACGTAAACGTTTGTTACAGCGTAGTGCGAAATTGTGGCTCTCCAGATGTGACGTCACGCTGCGGTAGAAACCGGTTTTCTCTACAGTGAGTATCTTCTAGGGAGCTTGACGTTAGTGCCCCAGGGGGAGGGTGGGGTGATTTTTGCGCTTAGTCAACTATGCGAAAAATAAATTCTTATCGCTTTCACGCTATTTAATTATCACAACATCTGATGAAAACTTTCAATGATTTGAAATTTTTTTTAACTGTTGCCAATTTATTTTTACTAACAAATAAAATGTTTGCAATTAATCTAAACAAGGCTTTTGCAATGATTTCCGATTTCGCTCATTGATTCTGCATTTGCAGGGGTATTACGATAATTGGGAAATTGGAGCTGTCTCCAACTATTCGGGCGAGTATTTTATTTTGTAACCGGAATTCGTAAGATAGATATAGAAGAAAGTTTCGTGACGGGCCACGACAGCTAGTTAAACTAGTAGTTTCAAGAGAAAAAAAAAGAGAAGGTGTCGCGCCAGTAGGAAGGTGTACTGACTGAGCAGATCTGGGTCCGCCGTCTTGTCACGCATGGCGAAAGCATTAGCAGAGCAGGGGCCAGTTAGTGATTAACGCTGACAGACTGCCAATAGGGTAGTTGTGACCTATTGAATATCTCTTTTTTAACTACTAGATATTGTTAAGAGGCTTACAAAACACAAAAATTCACCATTGCCGAATTTTAAAACACAACGGTTGATTCTTAATGATTTTTTTAAAAACCCAAGCGCAAAAAAAGCGCGCCTTGAAACCGAAACCCGTGACGTCAGATGGCAGTAACTTTCAGCCTTTCATCCATAAAAATTGGATTTTTGCTATATTATCGTTTCATTGCGGGATTTTCTCCTTCCGTAATCAATACCTTAAAGTCTACTAATTCACTATTTAAAACTGGATTTATCAAAGAGCAATCCAATACCCTGCTAGGGGTGATTGTTTTGATATTTTTTGGTGAAATCCGAAGTCAAATTTTTAGAACGCATCACTTGGCGAGAAAAAAAAATTACGGCAGTGCAGAACGAATAATAGTGCGGAAGCCGGAGAAACCGGTTTCTCGAGCTCCTCGCTCTTTCTTCGCCTTAGTGGAAAGTTCAAAAGCGCCAACGACTGCCCAGTGACGTCACAGCCGCTTGAAATTAAAAAAATATTAAAAAAAAAATGACTTGTCGCAGCGCAAAAATTTTTTCGCCGTTGATGTTCATGTATGTTGCTCTATCATATAAAAATAAAATTGAAAAATCGAAAACTTCCCTATTCAAAGGAGGGACTGCACTACGTCCGAGATCGAAAAGAAAACGTGTAGGAATTTGTCATTGCTAAAAGAGGGAAGAAAGAGAGAAATTTGTACCGTATTTTAGCGCCAATAAAATTATCGAACCCAGGGGCCATGTTCTGGTCTGGTAGAGTCGCCGGTAGACAGTGGACCGTCAGATGGCGCTACCGTAGAAGGGAATGAATTTTCTCGTTTTTCCCTCTCTACTCGACTCCCTATGTTCTCGTATCGTCGCCGTAGCCCCGTTCCCTGTGCGCAACCTGTTTTAGCGTCGTTTTTCGTCGACTGCTCAGAAGCGATCGAGAGCGTTGCCGACCATGGGTTTATATATTTATTTTGACCATGGATTCGTTGCAACGGGCTTCCAAATTTACTTATTTTGTCTCATACATTTTTATTTAGTAGGAGGAATAAATATAGATGGAAAAAAAATCATTATTATTTTCTTAACTTATGATTGAATTGCTTTCAGCTCAAAGGGAAAAAAAATACAATTGTTTTTAAACATCGAAAGTAATAAATGCGCAATAACATTTCGAACTTAGCCTAGTTTATTTCTCCGGCGGCTTTTGTGCGCCACCTTGTGTATTTAGCAAAGTTGCCAAAAATTTTCAATGCTTTTTTTGTTGTCAGAATTTGTGAATTTATAAGTCAATGTACTCTTAACATATTTGCATTGTCTTCCATAAAATCCAAATTGAATGAGTTGGTCTTTTACACCGACTTCAAAAAAAAAAAAAAAAAAAAAAAAAAAAAAAAAAAAAAAAAAAAAACGGTTATCACTTCATACCGTATTTTTTTTCTTTTTACTTTTTTTTAGCTCAGACAGAACTCTTGACCTAGAGAACCGATTTTGACTATTTTTTGCAATTACTACTATTAACTCACAATCTCTAAAAAAAATTCATATATCTTGTTTAAGTCTTGCTACTCAGATTTCACACATTTCCTGTGATCGCAGTCTCTGGAAACTTAGAATGCCACCTCAGACCCGATAATAATGCAATATTATCGAATCATATTAATTGATTATTATTTCCAATTTTAATCAAAAGCATCTTTTCATAAACTCTCTTTTTTGTAGACCAAAAAAATGCTTGCATAAATTAGAATTAAATTTCTACAGAAGCCACTGATTTTTCTGCATAAGAATTTCTTTTACAATGTTCCAAAGTAATCAGAACGTGAAATATAACTGTTTTTAACTAATTTCATGCTAACATGTAGGTGAGTCTTCAATTGGAAATTCATTATTCATCACGGTGACTGTTGAACAATGCTTTTACCAAATGTATCCCAAATTTTTAAACAATTAAAATACAGCAGTTAGTATATTCAAGGCACATTATAGATTGGAGAACTTTTAACATAAATGCTAGAAAATGTGAATCAAATGTTCTGTTTTATTTCATATTTTTAGCAGATATGTGTTCTTATTTCTGATTGGTTCATCTCTGGTATATTTCTATTAAGCATATATTATCTATAGATAGTATTTCCAGTGCATTCACAGAAATATTAATAATATTGCTCATTTCGAACTGTTATCAAGATATATTTTAACAAACATGTAAAGAAAAAAAATTAAAAGCCGCAGAAGACTATAATAATATAGCAAAAAAAGACACTATTGTTATAGGCATCATGACATGATGTCCAAATGTTTCGCCAAATAAATTTAAAAAATACTGTTCGTCAAACGTTGCCGAAACAAGGTTGTTGAAGTTTAATATATTATTTGATTGTAGAACGATATCAAGAGTTGGAAATGGCGTTCAATAGATTGCATGCATAATTTTTTTACGTTGATTGAACTTTAATATATTTTCAAACATTAATTTCAATAACATATCAAGGTTTTATTCGCGATTTTGACTGTTTTTTCCGAAAAATTTAACCGAATTAATTCCGTTATACATTACTACATCAATCGGTTTTGTGCCGACTTCAGAAGTTATGTTTAAAAGCAGTATTGATGGTGTTCAAAGAATAAAACTACTTGTCACTTCATAGAGCAATTTCCATCTGAAGTTTTGAAGTTGGTACTATTTTTCTAATCAAAATTAGCTTTGTGTCATTCTTTTTAGTATAAATGTACTTCAGAAATAGCGGGCTGTTTCCTTTACGAAACATCACCATATTTTTCACTCATATTATATTTCCATATACTATTCACCATATATTCATATTATATTTCATGCAAATGCTCTATAAAATTAATAAGAACTATCAAAGCTTCTACAATTTGAAACAATTGGCATGAAAACCTAATCCTTGTTCCCCTCTTTGAAGAATTGTGAGCGAATTTAATCAGAAATATTTTAATTTTTTCAGCTTCCCAACTAATTTATATTGCAAAACAGTGCACATTACTTTTTAGGGTAATTTCCAGCTTAAGTTTTATATAGTCGTTTCTATTTTATTTATTTATTTTTTAAATATATTTTTCACTGACTATCTGCTGTGTCAGGATCGCCTTTGCTACGCTGATAAAAAATAGTAACAAAAGTCTTTCAAGTGCCAGCGATAAACAAAGAAACAAACAACAGGCGCGCGCCATAAACAGGACAGCGCGCGCGTCACAGGAAACACAGTTGATTGGTCAGAATTTTAGCGTGACAGGTTTATGCGAGTCCCCCTCTGACATTAGAAGATGGACTCGTCCCATCTACTCCACTGGGACTGTCTACTCCACGAGAACACCCTCAGTCGGAAAGGGGTCTGTTTCTCGAGGAGCGGTCGTGGGGGAAAAGGGATGGTCTACTGGCGACTCCCGACTAGTGCAGAACATGGTCCAGAGATTTATACCCCGTTTGCACTGCGAAATAAGTGCACTCAATCACAAGTGCACTTACGAGTTAAGCGCACTTATTTTGAATGCTGTTTGCACTGGAGAACGCATTTAAAGCTTAACTGTAAACCGCTGCTTTGAGTGGAACGGCAAATTAACTGTAACTGTAATTTCGAAGATTTAAATGCCTCGGCTGAAGCTCTGATTAACTGTGACTGTGATCTTTTATGCAGTTTACTATTTTCAAGAGGTAAACGTGCAAACTTTAAACGACAAATTTTGGCGATGATTGTCGGGAAAAAGATCGCTATTCACAATTGGCATAAAAGCTGAAAAAGTTTGAAATTGTTACATGAATGACAATTAATAAAGTTCTCTTATAGGAGACATTAGTTTTGAAATGACATAAAATTTGACTTTTTATGAGTTTGTTTACTTTTTTTCCAAGCAATGAAGTCACTGACTACAGTTACTTCTTTTATGCATATTAAAAAATCTTTTAAACAAAATAACAAATCAGATAACACTACTATTTATTTAGTAATGATTTAAAAACATTTCTTTGTTCCTTCATAATCACAATGAAATTTGCATCATTTTCTAATGATTGTCTCATTAGCGAACAAATTTCTTTCGAGTTTTCATCATATGCTTTCTACATTTCATTAACCTTCATACGGTGTTAAAATATCACATACACCTAAGGTGTTCGGGTCAAAAGTGACCCATGCTGCAATTTCCGTTATTATTAACTTGTAATTATATTTTAGCAAAATTTGTAATGTAATAGTGTATTTTTATCACTTCTTTTTATAGATTGTTATTTATTTATTTTATTAAAAAGTGCGTTGCAGAGAAGTTTTCATAACCATAACGGAGTATGAATTTAATGAGCCCTGCTGAAACTAGCTGTCGTGGCCGTCACGAAACTTTCTTCTATATCTATCTTATGAATTCCGGTTACAAAATAAAATACGTACTCGCCCGAGTAATTGGAGACAGTTACAATTTCCCAATTATCGTAATAACCCTGCAAATTCAGAATCAACGAGCGAAATTGGAAATCATTGCAAAAGCCTTGTTTAGATAAATTGCAAACATTTTATTTGTTAGTAAAAAGAAATTGGCAACAGTTAAAAATTTCAAATCATTGAAAGTTTTCAGCTGTTTTGATAATTAAACAGCGTGAAAGCGATTTTTTAATGAATTAATTTTTCGCATTGTTGACTAAGCGCAAAGATCACCCCATCCTCCCCCTGAGGAGATTGGCGACAAAATTTAATCGATGCTTGCTTCCATATTGAGTTAGTGTTATTCCAAATTTCATTCAAATCGCAGCAATATTTCCCGAGATACAGTAGGTGCAATGACAAAATAAGCACTTTTGATTGCTCCACCCCCCTTTGAGATATTGACACACAAATTGAATCAGCACCTGTACTCAATAGGGTCTACCTATGGACCAATTTTCGTTTGATTCGGCCGGTTACTTCCTGAGATATAGCAGTCACCCCCGCGCAGAACACGTGCGATTGCTCCACCCCCCTTGGAGATATTGACAAACAAATTGAATCAGCACCTGTACTCAGTAGGATCTACCTATGGACCAATTTTCGTTTGATTCCGCCGGTTACTTCCTGAGATATAGCAATCACCCCCGCGCAGAACACGTGCGATTGCGCCACCCCCCTTGGAGATATTGACAAACAAATTGAATCAGCACCTGTACTCAGTAGGGTCTACCAATGGACCAATTTTCGTTTGATTCCGCCGGTTACTTCCTGAGATATAGCACTCACTCCCGCGCAGAACACGTGCGATTGCTCCACCCCCCTTGGAGGAATTCGCTAAACAAAGTCAGGTGCACCAGTTCACATGGTGGTACATTTGTGCAAAAATTTTTGTTCGATTTCATGCAGTAGTTTTTGCTCTAGCGCGGCCACAAAAACTGGTCACACACATACAGACTCACACACAGACAGACACACACACACACACACACACACACACACACAGACAGACATTTTCCAAAAATGGTCGAAATGGACTCAGCGCACCTCAAAACGTGCAAATCCGTCAAAATTCGACATTCGAAAATTTTCACGAAACCAATACTTTCTTCTATATATTAGATATAGAAGAAAGTAAAAATGAAAGAAAAATGCTGTTTTTCAAAACCTTCAGCCTGAAAATTACTGTAATTTCAGATATTACATAGTGAACTATATTTTTTGAATTCTTTTTTTGTTGACTTGAGGGAAAAGGAAAACATTTGGCACACTATTCTTTTCTTTTCTAAGCTAAAATTACACTGCAAGCAAATCACTTACAACCATTATACAGTTTAGCCGCTTGAAAAATTTATGGAAAATAGTTATAATGAAAAGAAGTTATAATGATAGTGTAACAATTATTTTGTTTACATGCAATTATTACACACTTGAATCAAATGCTTCTTACAAGTGAACTGTCTACACTTGAAACACGTTATAAAACTTTTGATGTCAGTCTATGTGCATAAGTGACATCTTCCCCTTTTGCTAACAGTTGTTACATTTCTGGAGGTTCTAGGCAGGGTTTCAGGTTTTGCTGCAGCTTGAATACTTACTGCTAATTTTCAGTAACTAGTAAGTCCGCGCCTACGATATGTCATGTCATAAACTTCGAAGAGTTTCAAATTGAACACGTAAAAATAGTAACCACGTGAAAAACAACGTATGCACTCGATGAAAGCATAACAAAACTGGCGAGAAGTCGGTTCAATCCGGTTACAGAACAAACCAGTACAAAGAAGAGCAAATTATCCTTAGCGCTATCTAGTGAGGCGCTAGAGATACTAAACACATTCAAAAGACTAGAACAAAAACAAGATTGTTGGCAGAGCAATAATAATTGAAAAATATGTTGAAAATTGTGTTACTTTATCTTTTACACGTTAAAATTCGACATGGGTCAAAAATGACCCGAACAACTTATGTGCTACAATTTTTACTGGAAAAAAACTATCATATTTTTTAAAAAACAGCACATAAGTGAATATTTATAATGACTACTCAAACAAAGTCACAAAATATTTTTGAAAAATTCCGAAAAATACGTCAGATATATGACACAAATTTGAAATGGGTCAAAAAAGACCCGAACACCGTAAGAAGGTTAAACTTCTGCAAGAGCTCCCCCAAAAATCTTTTTTTTTTCGTTCCTGCGGTCTTTTTCTTCGGCCTCTGAAAAGAATAAACAAAACAAATCATGAAAATTACAGAGTCTGTAAATAAAAGTAGAACAAGAAATTGTTATGAAATTCACCCGTTTTAAGGTTACCAAATGTACTCATATTTTTTATTTTGTGTACCTAAAGCACACTACGAAAATTGGAGGTGATTAGGGCTCAAGCTACTAAAAACTCTCATCATCTGTGTATCATGCATCACAACAACACGGTTCACCCTCTGATGAAAAATGTCGTACATACAACTTGAACAGCATCTAGTTCACCAGCACCTTTTTTTTTTTTTTTTTTTTTGTACACTTCAACTTTCAAAATTATGTAGTTTGATTATTTCTGTATGTTTATTTTTCATCATTTTCTTTGTTTTTCAAAAAACTATTTCTAAAAATTCATTTAAGTTCCGAAAATTTATAGCTCATAAAATTATACCATTCCCAAGACACACAAATTTAATTAGTGGCAGGTGATCATTTAATACCCACTTAATCCAGGACATTTAATTATTTATATAACTATAAAGAAATACTCTAAAGGTACGGTATAGTAAAAAATAGAGATACACCGAATATTCAGTACACTGCTTTTTCAGAAGATAAACCGAATAATCAGTTTGTGCAAATGTTTTAAAACGGTAGCTTGCAAAATCGGAGGAAAATGGGGTTTATGGTACCTCGAATTATTGAAAACTTGAATCATCGGTGAAATTCTTTTAGCAACAGAAACTTAACACTTTTTTGGCGACAAAAGGATGTAAAACAAGGTTAATTTCAAGTTATTTTTCACATTATTTCCAAAGCCTAATAAAGCAGTTATTAAAAAAAAATTGGTGTAAACGCCACACTACTTCCTTTTACGTTTAAATTCCATAACAGATGCCTTAAGTGTTAAAATAGTGCCTTAAAGTAAACAAGATATCAATTCCAACATTTACACCCCCAGTTTGTCACGAAAATAATGTTTTACAATGATTCATTTTCTAAATATCGTCGATATTAAAATGATTCAGTTAATTTTTCGCAAAATATCGCCAGTAGCGCCAAATTGAATTTTTTTCATTCAACATCGGTAATTGTAAACAATCAAAATCCTTGACGCTCATGAATGAATTTTGGAAATAATCACTAATTTCAGAACATTTAATTACATGGAAAAAAGTTACACAGGTGTATGCATTAGATAAAAGAAAAATATGAAAAATACTACTAACCTGTAACGCCGGGTGAGATTTTGGATTTTTCCGGAGATTTCTGCAGAAGCTCTATTGAATCCATAATTCTTCAGACTCTCCTCCATGCCTTCATAAACCAATCTATTGCGCTTATTTTGTTTTGTAATTTATCAATGCACTAATTGTGTAAGTTCAACAGGACAAACGTTTCATCATCTGCCCAGTTGTTTACATTTCAAAGCGGCAGCCATCTTTGAGTGAGAAATCGTAAAATGTCGCTCAACTTGAGCGACCTTAAGATGCGCTAAGTGAATGCGCAGTGGGTTGGAAGAAACTTAAGCGGCTTAATTTCAGCAGTGCAAACGGGCCATTACAAGGCCGTACATTAATCAGGTTCCACGCAAAGTGAATTGGTAAGGTTTCAACTTCTCTGGCGTTCTATGACTGACATCACGCTTTCCGCAGTTTAAGGTAGATCCATTACACAGACAGGACAATGCATCAAGCTTAAGCTCTACCACTGAAGATCCAATTCATTTGCTTTCACTCTCAACTTTTCATTGTTGCTGAGCTAGGGTTACCAGAGAAATGTTTTCGGACATTGATAAACTTCGCCAAATTCACATGCCGCCAATAATGGCTCGCACTGAAAAATAACCAAAATGCGATAACTCGCCAGAAAAGACAACCACTCAATCACGCGCTGGATCCAAAGGGGTCAAACTTAATCTTGATGCATCGGCTCGTCTAAAAAGTTGCCTCAGTTTAAGGCTTCTTGCTAATAGTTAGGTAGTTGAAGGAATAAAGTAAAACAACACAATTAGCAGTTAGCAAAACAAAATTAATTTATTTTATACACTGCGAGCATAAGCCAATCAGTCTGCTCTGAAAAAAAATACTCTCAATGTGTTCTCATCATTTTTCTGCTCCTTCTTCCATCCCAAGCGTTTCCGCGTCCATGTCATCTCCTCCATCAGCTTCTGCTGGCTCCTCCTCCTCCTCGGGGGTAGGGGCTTCCTCCTCCCCTCCCTCCTGCTCCTCCCCCTCGGGCGGGGCTTCCTCTCCTTGCTGCTCTTCCTCCTCTTCTTCCTCGGGCGGAACGCCCTCCTCTGCCATTGGCTCCTCCTCCATTTTAGGCTCCGCCTCCTCCTCTTCCCCAGGAAGAGGGTGTCCAATGACGTTAATCGGGACAAGCAGGCAGATCGCTGCAAACAGAACCTGTTACGAAAAAAAAAACATTATTTATAAACTTGAAAAGCTCTCGGGCGAAAATGAAGCGAAAACTGTTAGTTGAGAGGCTGCAACGGCATCTCTTATGGCCCTTGGTTTATAGTGCGGCTTTGGTAATTTGACGCTTGACCTTGGACGAACTCGATGACGTGTGGGTTGAAAGAAAAAGAAATTGGTTCAACGCCAATAACCTTTGTCGTAGGGGAAACTGGCTTTCTGCAACCCTATTTGAAAAAGTGGAATCGTTTAAGCCTCAGCTGTTCAGAAGTCAGCAGGAGATAGGAAAGGCCGGTTCTTGGACAGCAGGGAATTCGAGGCTCAGCCATGCCTCTTTGCACGCGCCACACCCCTTTCTTAGTTCAAGGGGGCGTGGTTGAGCCCCGAACCCCTTGCTCTCCGAGAACCGATTTTTTCCATCCACTGTCGCTGTTTCACAGCCAGACTACAAACACATTATGCCAAATTCAGCATAAAATTTTATATACAGCCCCCTACCAGCAAGTAAGTTCTGGCTGCGCTAGAGCTTTATATTAAACTATCTATCAGCGACAGCGATGTGTACTCGCTTCCTCGAAGGTGGCGTACTCGAAGGTGGCAGTACGTTATTTGAAATTGATGACGTGTGCAGCGCCATGCCATTTAGCAATTAGGTTGCCTGTTTGGCGATAGGTGGACTGGAAACAGGGAAAGAGCATCCCAGTAAAAGATACTTCTTGCAAACAAAATTTTGGCTACTTATGCATTTTTTTCTCTCCACAAATCATATTCAGAATACTGTCGACGTTCGATATAATGACCATCTCCGTCCCACGGAAAAAGGTCTTTATAATGATTGACCGATAGAAGAGGTAGAACATAGAGTGTGTTGGGTTAAAGTTGGGGATTTTCCCACCGGTCGTTGTATTAGGATGGTCTTTATAACCAGTGGTCGTTATAACGAGCGTCGACTACAACAGGAATCCTTATTTGGTTTTGGTTTAATTTGGAAGGCCGAAACGCTTTCTGTGGTGAAATCTTTGGTTCGAGTCCTGGCTAAGTTCGATGATCGATTGTAATTGACATCGACCCAATTGATCGATTTAACATTTCCTCATATTCCATTTCTTTGATTAGGATTTGGTCGCTTTTGGTCACCAAGCGTTTGACGCCAATTTGGCGACATATCGCCAAATTGGCGGCAAATTTTGCGATTTTTTTTTTTTTTGAATTTGGGTTTAATTTGGCGCTATTGGCGATAGTTTGCGAAAAATCCACTGAATGATTTTAAAAGCGGCGATATTTAGAAAATTAATCATTGCAAAACTTTTTTTTTTTGTATTGTTTCATGGCAAACTACAGGTGTAAATGTTTGAACTGTTATTTTGCTCACTCCAAGCACTATTTTAACGCTCAAGGCGTCTACTAAGAAATTTACATGTATTAACCCTCTCGGCACCCTGGACCTCATATGAGGCTCCTACTTTTGAACTCAATTTTGGAAGAAGTAAACACTTAAAATGATTTTTTTTTCACTTAGGAGCCTCATGTGTGATCTACATGAATAGGTGGAGTCACTGACGGAAAAAAAATCATTTTAAGTGTTTACTTCTTCCAAAATTGAGTTCAAAAGTAGGAGCGTCATATGAGGTCCAGGGTGCCGAGAGGGTTTAGAAGAAGTGTGGGGTCCATGCCAGATTTTTTATTAAATTTTTATTGTTAAAAAACAAGATCCTAGACAGGACCGTAACCAGACCTTAGTTTCAAGGAGGGTTTTACCACACCTATTTCTCGTGAAATCTATGAAGTCAATAAATTTGATTTCATGTTCTATATTCTGTTGATTTTTGGTACAATAGAGTTAAAATGGTATTAACATGAAAAATGTTTGAAAAAAAAAAGATCCGTCTTTTAAATGAAGAAAAAAGAGAGAATTTTGGTGTTTTTTTTTGTGGTATTAAAAATTCGAAGGGAAAGGTATATTGTGAAGAAATTATGTTTGCAATAACTACAATAAAAATAAATACTGCAGAAAAAACACTTAATTTGTACAATTATTTAATAATGATAATTTCATTTTTCAAATACAGTTTCAAAGTAAATAAGAAAATTAAAATGAAATAGCTACAGAATTTTTTTTAGTAACAAACTATGAAAAGCATTTTTGTAACAGTTTTGATAAATTTCGGAGGGGGTTTGAACCCTAAAAGCCCACCCTACATATACGGCCCTGATCCTCGAAGCCGAAAAAAAAAAACATCCTTTTTAAAGTTAAGAGAATCTTTCACTACATTGAAAATATTTTTACAAGTGTAGGAGTGAGTCTAAAAAAAATCTACTTTTAAGAAGTATTACTTCTACGTATCGTACATCGTACATGAAAACATACATTATTCGGTGCCCACATAAGATATTTTTGGTCAAGTAATTATGTAATAAGCAGTCAAGATTGCTTATTACATAATTTCAATATTTCGTTTTTGTGCATTAACTTTTGCGATATAACAAAATTTGATTTTTTTAGCACATTATTTTCTTTTTAACGTATTTCTTTAAAAAATTAGACATGATCTTGTAATGCAGTTGTTTTGATACAGTAAAAAGATCAAACCTCTCCGTCGTACAAAACGGGGAGGGGAAGAGAAAGGCGGCTGCATCCCCCTTGATCAGAGTCAGGGGCACCCCGATGGGAAGTCACTGTGATCTCCCAGTTTTCTTCTTATTAGCCAATTTATTTTTCTTTTGATAATTTTTCTGGTTACTTGTTGGTACACGTGTGCTTTAAAACTTCCAAAACAACTGAATATAGTAAAAAAATATTTGTAACAAGAATCCAATGTGTTAAAATAAAGTCTGGCAGTTTGACGAGAAAAGTTTTGTACGGAGTCGGATTATAAGAAAGGCCCTTTTCTTTGGTTCGGAGAATTTTGACTTTTTAGGAGGTCACAGCGACCACCGAGAATTGGGTGAATGTGGCGGAATGAACTGATGTGGGAGAATTGTAACTTTTTGGGAGGTCACACACACACACAATGACTTCCCATTGTGTGTGCTCCTGCTTGCCAGAAGGGAAACCTAAAATATATTATAATATAACAAGAAGTTCTGTCAAGAACTAAACGAGCCTACTTTCCCGTACATCGACATCGGCAATCTAGCATCTAATCAATATTCTCTTGAATATCAATCTGAAACTGAAAATTATGTCAAACATACCTTTATAACACTTAAAGCTGATTTCTAAAAGCAAAATATACCCCTCTCATCAGATGATCAGGACACGTAAAAAGTAAATAAACGAGTAAATAAAGTTTTGTCGCACCTTTTAAAGAATGTAACTGTTATAGTCCTTCCGTAGAAAAATTTCACAATCGTTTTCAAAAGAAAAAAAAGAATAAATAAAATAAAAGTACGAAGAACATCAAAACACATTTTATCAAAGGAAGAAAAAAAACCTCGTTCGTTAATAAAATGTCTCGAATTTTATTTTTAATCCGTTGCCAGTTGTTAAATATAAATAAAGAATAAAATGCTCTAGTGAATGAACAATTTTTGTAATCAAAAAAAAAAAAAATATCGTCTGCCAAAAAAAAAAATAAATAAATAAATAAATAAAAATAATAATAATTAATTAAACAAAAACAAAAAAAAAAGAATAAATAAACAAAAAATCGTCTGCCCAGTCAGTCTTTTTTTTCTGAGCCTGCATTTCCGCCATGTTTGCGGAGTCGGAGTCGGAATCAGAGTCCTCACAGAAGATTTTTCAGAAAAGTACTTTACATACATTTTTTATCAAAATCGTTTTCTTACAAAGTTAGCTTGAAGGAAATCCGCCTTTAAGTTCAGGATCAACATTCAATTTAAATTTCCCAGTAGGCGCTTATGTTAAATTTTTTTCTGAACGGTTCATCATTGAACGAAAAATGGTTCAAATTGAAAAGTGAAATATGGGAATGAGTCTCTCCCAGATCTTTCGAATAAAAAAAGTTTATTCAATTCGGACGGTTCACGTATAAGTTATTAGGCGGAAAAAGGTAGATTAAACGGTTCAATGTTGAACGAAAAAATGTTCAAATTGAAAATTTAAATACGGTAATGAAGTATCCTTGCCGATATCTTTCGAACAAAAAAAAAGTTTGTTCAAATCGGACTGTTCATTCAAAAATTATTAGGGGTGAGAGCTTGTTTGAACGGTTCAATGTTGAACGAAAAATTGTTCAAATCAAAAATGTAGATACGGGAATGAAGTATTCTTGAAAAGATCTTTCGAACAAAAAAAAGTTTGTTCAAATCGGACTGTTCATTCAAAAGTTAGTATCGCGGGACCGGTTATTTGAACGGCTCAAAGTTGAACCAAAAATTGTTCAAATCAAAAAATCAAATATGGGAATGAGCTGTACTCGCCGAGATCTTTCCAACAAAAAAAAGTTTGTCCAAATCGGAATGTTCATTCAAAAGTTATTAGGGGGGGACAGACCGACCGACAGACCGACCGACCGACAGACCGACACACAAATTCCCCATCTCAATACCCTACTTTCAAATTTTTAATTTTTCGATATTCATTTTACCTCTTTATTTTTTAACTTGGCGATATTTTTTGGATTTGGCGATATTTTTTTTAACTTGGCGATTTTTTTTGGACTTAGCGATATTTTTTAGATGCATTAAGCTACTTTTAATACTTTTTTCGTCTTTCTTTTATTTTTAACGGGAAAGTAGGCTAAAAAATGAAAAAAAAGTTTTCTTTTTTTTTAAATTTCGAATGGCAAAGAAAAAGAGAAAAGAATGAAGGGTTTTTTTTATCAATTTTTTAACCATCGAACGAGTGAAAATTTTAAGAAGTACAAAAAACAATTGAGAGTTCAAATTCTCATTAGAAGCAAAACATAATTGAAAACAAGACTCTCATTAGCACTTCTGGCTTTATTTCCCAAATAAATTCAGGCTCAAGGCAAGTTGCTTTAAGTGTCTTTAAGTGTCTTTTAAAGTTTTAACAATTTCGTAAGACTGTCCAATCAACTATTAAAACGTCAGAGACTGGAGAGTGCAAATGAAACGCTTTAAAAATTTTTAACTGTTCTAGAGTTTTTGAAAATCATTAAGTACCTTTTTGAAACTCCGTTAAAAGTGCTTCAATCCTATTTCTTATCAAATAAAT
>JAXGGA010014857.1:0-30859 GCA_038373865.1 Uloborus plumipes | reverse complement strand
GAAAATAATATTTTAATGCAGTGTTACCCTTTTATACAACTCTATGCATTTTTTTGTTGTCCAGTGCTCTCCTATTCTTATTAGAAAGCAATTTTTCTCATTTCTCAAAAAAAAAATCAATTTCCGAAAATTTGTTTTTTCTCAATTGTAAACGAAATGTTGAACCTTGAACCTACAGACTTCTTTTTTAGGCTTAAATGAAAGCTGATTAGATGTACTGTAATTAAATGTCTATATTTTGTATTGTAGAACAATAATTTATGTTGATATTTAGTTCAAAATATGAAAAAAGCATTTTTGTTTCATATTTCACAAAAAATGACAAATTGTTGAAGTACGATATCTCCTAAACTAAAAAATTCGTCCTACAGAACTCCACTTGAGCTTAAATTGTTGCAAAATTAGTGTTATTCAAAATGGGTAGGCAAACGTTTCATCAAAAGTTGCATAGTTCAGGAGTGATAGGAGAAAATCTGAAAACAGTCAGGATAAGACTACAGCCAACAAGAACCATTATAAAAATAGCAAAAAGATGAGTGAAAATGATCTGTAAAATTTTTTTTAATTTTTAAAATAACATTTTAATACAGTGTTACCCTTTTAATACCCTTCTACGATTTTTTTACTGTCTACTGTCCTCTTATTCTTATTAGGAAACGATTTTGCTCATTTCTCAAAATTTTAAATATTTATTTTTCGCTATTGTAAATGAAATATCGAACCTACAGACTACTGTTTGGGCTTGAATGAAAGCTGACTAAATGTACTGTAATTGCATGTTCCTTTTTTGTCTTGTAGAATAGGAATTTATGTTGATATTTGATCCAAAATATGATCGAAGCATAATTTTTTCACTTTTCGCAAAAGAAAAACTCAATTTTTTGAAGTACGATATCTCCTAAACTATTCGTCCTATAGAACTCCACTTTAGCTTAAATGGTTACAAATTTAGTGTTCTTTAAAATGGCTATTCACATGTATAGTAAAAAGTTACATAGTTTAGGAGTTATAAAGGAAAAACTGAAAAATGTCCGAAAATTTTGCAGTTTTTCGCGAGTTTCACATCGAGCTCAAGTTTTAGAAAGGTGCAAACTTAGATTTACACTGCCCTAAGAGACCCAAACAACATATTAAAAATTCAGAACTGTATCGTGATTTGCGATTTCGGCTTTTTTTTTTTTTTTTTTGCATAAATTGACTGGACTATAAAAAAAAAAAAATTTAAATTAAGATAATCTTTTCAATTAAAATTAATTTGATTTGAAAATATACATATCACATTTTTAAAAATAAGTTTTAGTTTTTATGCATAGAGATGATATTTTAAAAATGTGAGACAGCCATCCATTTTTATTTGCCACTTTCTGGTAAAAGTATATAAAAATTTATATATTCATTGCTCAAGCGTATAAATATAGGGGGAAATGTACAAATTTCAACCATTTCATTGAATGAATATTTTCTAATACTGTTTTTTAAATTTATTTGTACAAGCTTCAATTTGTTTTAAAGAAGTCATACTTGAAGAAATATTAATTTAAAATTCATTTTTTCTCATTAGGTATAAATATGCACACACTACAGCAACAAGCCTAATTTTCTAGAAATTTTTTGTGCACCCATTTTTTTGCAAATTTGATCAAATGAAGGAAAACATTAGGGACAAAATCAATACAAGGAAGAAAGGTTATACTACGAGAAAGATAAAATTAAATTTAAAATTGCGAAGATTTTTAAGGTTGAAATTAAAAAAAGTGATTTAAATCTTTTTTTTTTTTTTTAATCATTTGACTTAAATCGTTGAAACTCTGAAATTCGGGCTGGCTCGTTTTTAGACCATGGAGTAATTGATTTCTGCTAATTATGAATTAAATTAATACCTCAATAGGCATGTATAAGACATAGAAAAGAATAGGCAGAACTGATTCTTTCTCTTTTAATCTGTTTTTAGAATGCTCAAAACTGAAGACAAATACGAAAAAAAAAGTGAGGTTGAGATTGGAGCTAGTCATTTAGATAACTATTATAGAGGTTTGCGAAAACAACATGGAAGCGTATAAGACACTCAAATATTTCCATGTTCCATGGACTACTCCCCAAACTACATGTGCAGAAAAAAAGTTGCATTTAAGTTTCAATGAAATAAAATTGACAATTCAAAAAAAAAAAGAGGGGGGAGGGGGGCATGTGACTGCTTTAACATCTGCACATCATCACAGCTATAACTTGTATGAATGCTTCTGGAATTTTCATTTTCCCTCCCAAGGGTGAATATGGATACAACAATAATGAAAGAAGGATAAAAAGGAACTTTTTGATAAAAACTTCATTTATAGCGAGATAAAACATTTTTTATACAAGTAGCTTGGATCTGGTCCACCTCTTGAAAAATCTTCATTTTATCTTCTTTAGCGGTCATTTAGTTTTGGAACACAAAAACTTGAGTTGTCATTTTTTTAACCTCAACATCACCTTCGAGAATGCTTTTAAAAGTTACTGGCACTAAACTTATCTACTTTGAGTGAACGGATAAATCACTAGGTACCAAAATAAAAGTGATAGCCCCGTTTCTGAACAACTTTCACTAATTCTTTCTTCAATTAAACTATTTGCCTATTAGGACACCATCTGACAAAAATCCCAACCAAAATATTTAATTTTTGGCTGAAAAATGAGGGTTATAATAAGTGGTGTGTAACTTATAACTATCAAGATTATTGAAAACTAGATCAGAATTAATTTTTAATATTTTTCAAATTCAAAGTTGAACAAAACTGTTTTAATAATTTTCATTTTTGTAGTATTCCTTCAATGTTTTACATTTATTTTTAAAGATATTTTTCAAATGTCATGAACCCAAACAACTTGAAACTACAGTGAACTCTGACTTAACTCACTTATACGCTGGCCCAAGAGACAAACAGAAAAAGGTACATAAGTGAAAAAGATGCATAAGTGAAAAAACCCATTCAGAAGTCTAAAACAAGGCATATAATTTAGTGACAGCATGAGTAAGAATGGCTCTGTACAAAATAGGTTGATATCAATAACTGTTAGACAACTACTATAACTAAACTTAACTAATACGACAGCAAGGGAAAAAAACTAGCATTCCTAGAGCTAATTATGGTTAAAATAATCTATAATAGATATTTGTTTTTGTCACTGAAACTAAAATAAGAGATTAAGTTTGCACAAATAGGTAAAAGAAGTTTTAATAGTTTAATTTGCAAACACTCTCGAATTATATTGCCAGCTTCTAATGCTTTCATTATGATTTGAAGATACTTTTACTTAATCTTCATCAATATCCTCATTAACATCTACAGCACTATTCTTAATTTTAATAGTGATATCTTCAGTATCTCATAATTATCTTGTCACTAAATTTTCATGCTCTTATTATACTAACTTAATTAAAACAATGAGCAAAGTGTGAGATAAATGTGATTTACATTATTCTCTCTCGGAATTCCTCTGAAAGTCACATCCGGAATTTCAGAATAATCAGCTGATCTCCTTCTAGTCTTTGAAAGGATTTCTTCAAACCATTCACTTTCTCACACAGGAACAATTTCGTCCTTTTACCATTTAGTTGAAAGCATGATTGTGTGACAAGTCTAAAATGAAGCACAATCGAAAGCTGAAGTGCTTAAACCACAAATATAGAAAAAAATCTTTAGGGGGGGATCTCAAGGGAGAGTTGCAAGCACCTGCCCCATCCAGATTGCTTTAAAGGTTGTCACAAAACAAACCAGTCCCTTTCATTCACGGAGCTGAAGGAAAAGTTATGCATTTCTTCCCTTGCATGCACGGGTTGTCAAGAAAGGGTGCTAAACAGGTAAAAGCTTCGAAACTTAACTCATGCTGAGAGAATGCTTTTAGAGGGCAGCAAATGCGAAGTATCAAACAGGAAAACGAAGAAACATGACGAATTTTTCAAAGAAATTTTTTTTTGCACATGGTAAGAAAAAAATTGACGCACAAGGGAAATATTAAACTTTAGAGCGCTGCATAAACGAATGAAATTATTTTACCATGGAATGAGCCGGGACCACTGAAAATCCTTGTATAAGTGAAAAAGGCACATAAGTGAGAGTTCGCTGTAATAAACAAATTTTAAATTAAGATGTTTCATTTGCATCGTTTCTAGACTATAACTGATACAAAAAGTAGCCAGGAAAAATTGAAAGCCATGAAAATAATGCGTATTCGATTAAATAATTTGATTTCTTATTCCAGTAGACTTTAAAACAATCATTTGTCATTTACTATGTAACTTCAAGTGCCTTTTAAAACTTTATTTTTATACTTAAAAAACAATTACTTCACATAAAATAAAAAATCCCTAAAAAATCTGCATTTTATGCAAAAACTTTAAATTTTAAGTTGATTCCAGAAGACAAATATTTCAGTTTCAAAATAATAAATAAATAAAACTGGTTTATATGGGACCATAGGGACAGCTTTTTATCAAATTGAAGTTTAGACTTTCCATTGTGATACACTCTAATGTCATTAAAATCTTAAAACCTGTAACGCACTAAAAACCTCCCTCTTATCAAGGCTAAAAACCTCTACATACTGAATAGCAATTTAGAGAGAAATTTTACATAGTGCACAATTTTCAGTCATGAAAGCACTGATGAAACTATTGAAACAGGGATATACATAGCAACCTTGTAGCACAGGGGTACAATCCAGAAAAATAGCACTGAGTTGTACAGGAATTTTTTTTAATAATTCAATAGAGGGGCTAGGAGGCACACTTAGAAATCTTTCAGAGGGGCACATCTAAGTCTGAATATGCTATTGATTAATAAGATACTAGAAAACATAGTTTTCCAAAATCTTACTACTATTATATATGCGAAAGTTTGTATGGATGGATGGATGGATGTATGGATGGATGTATGTTTGTTCTTCTTTCACGCAAAAACTACTGAATGGATTTTGATGAAACTTTTACCATAATGTAGCATATACATCAGAATAACACATAGGCTATAATTTATAACGATATTCAAAAAAGTTCGATCGGTAGCGTCTTTTTCATTCCAATTTAAGGTACATATTTCTCATAAATCAAAAGGCATTGACCAAACTAACTCAGTATTTAGTGTATCATCTCAACTCCCTGTCGAAAGCTAAAATTGCGGGCATCATTTCTTCTTTCCGTATTTAATGTCCAAGGCTTTTCTCAAGTCAAATCATGAAGGTTTTTTTTCCAGCTTCATGGGGAATATCCAGGCTTTTACCATGATTTGTATTTAAAACGTTTTGTAGTCTTAGTTGTGTAAGTAGAATATTTATCCTTAAGCAATGTGTTTTTTAATGTGCATTGCTGCGTGAAAATATTATTTTTTTAGAATAAATTGTATTCCTTTGTTAGTAAATTGTTGACTGTATCAATTATTTTCACAAGTTTCGTGAATTTGTCGGTCCTGCTTAATCGTCTAACGGATAAACGAATAAAATATCCTGGAACTAGATATTTCCCATGCCATAGACGCAATGCTAAAGATTCCGCTTAATCGAATTCTCCGCTTAATCAAATAATATTTCTTGGAACCGACAGTATTCGTTTGAGCGGGGCCGACAGTATGTGTTTTAGTGTTTTAGAGTATCGGTAATGTAATCGCTTGAAGAGATTGGCAACTAATAAATGGATTAGGTTCAGTATTTTCCACTTTAATGGAACTTTAAATACAATTTTACAGTATTTTTAAAAATTTGTTGGCGTTGATTGGGCGGTACTTACAATTGGTCACTTAGAATACAATCGAACAGGTATCTTGCCGAATTTGTTGCAAAAATATTATAATAACTAAGATTATGGGTAATGTTTTCCACTGACGCCAGTTCTGGCGCCAAAGACTATGTAATAATACTTTACTTCTTACGATATAACTAAAATAAAACGATTGTTGTCTGATATTTGTAGACTGCGCCAAAATCTTAATCATCGAAATAATACTCCCACAGTTGAAGAAAAGTTGTTTTTTTTTTTTTTTTTTGGCCGATTCCGTACGTTGTCATTAAAAAACTTTTGAAACTTACGTCAAAGCAGAAAGTAATCCGCATACGAAATTAATCAGACCCCAAAACTAAAATTACCATTAATTTGTGTTTTTCGCACAAATAATTGTCAAATGCTCCCTACTAATTTCGAAATCACTTAGGACAAAAACTTTTAGCGTCATTTCATGGTCAGCAATATTTTCTTAGCATTAAATGACAATTTTTCTTTGACAAAAATTACTGGCTTAATAATACCTAAGCATATTTGCATAAAGTAGGGAGGGGAGAAAAATTATCCTAGGTATCCCAAAACAGTTACCGCAAATTTAGCGACATTTTAAATCGTCAAAGCGGTACGTTTTGAGTTCTTTTAGTTTGGGGAAAAAAAGCGATTATAAATTGTTTCTCAATATTTTTACTGGCCCAGGCAACGCCGGGTATTTTTGCTAGTAAACTATAATTGTGAACTCAAACTTTTCAATTTTCTTAATGTATCCTTATTCAACACTGAAGCCATGTCAAATTTATTTATTACATTTCATGCTTTAAGAAGAGAAGATCACATGCACAATTAGTTTTAAAATTATCTGCAATATTCTGTTTGAACATTAAGGTGTAAAAGGTGAATCAAAGAAATAAACACATTTTAATCAAACATTAAACTTTATATTCACAATGTATTTATAGTTCTTACAGTAAGTACACTGAGAAGATACAGTACCATGTATTTACAAAACATTACATGAATAACCTCAACTAACCAACAACACTTTTGACACATGACACTGGGGCTTAGTTAAAATACTTTTTCAATTAAAATTACTTTCAACAATGATAAAAACATCTACTGCTGAAAATAGGAATGCTGGTATGAATGAAAAATAGACACAAATTCATGTATTTTATTATATAATACAGTTCAAATACACATCTATAAATGTCTCAACTGCTAACAATTTATACAAATCTAGATAAGTGTTTAAAATCGCAAATATGAAGTTGGATACAATTAAAGACGCAAGGCAATCTACTGAATTACAAAAACACAAATACAAGATTTAACTATAACATTTGTACAAAATGCATATTAAGCACCAATTGAAAAAAAAAAATTTAATTCAAAAAAGATTAAAGTTAAAGATTGGCACAGATATGAAACCAGTATATTAAATGTATCAAAAGGCTTAAGTACTGAAATGCAATTTTGGCATGGAGAAAAAAATTCAAAGAAATTAGAAAAAATTTACTTTTTAAACGTGAAAAAAATTTTGAGTCTTGTTTTTAAATGAGATAATTTACCATGAAATGATTTTAAAACATAATTTAAAAATTCTAAGGCACATATTTCATGGCAATGGCAAGATTTTACCATCTAAGAATAAAATTTAGATAACCTATCAGAAAAGCAAAAAGGAACATTTCCAAACTGAATATTTTAGTTACTGTACGATGCGTAGATTTTTTTTTTTTTTTTTTTTTTTTGCAGCTGGAAGAAAAATTTCACAATACATACTTTTATAAAAATCTTGTGCAACTGATAAGATATTGAGCTTTATTTTTAGGTTTGACAAAAAAATCTTAACTCTGAAATATAATACTTATATTGGATTTTAAAAAGTTTTGAAGCTTTTTGTTTCTCAAAACACAGGGGATAGTTGGACGAGTTTGTGAACCACTGTTGCGCTTGACATAATTTATACAGTCTTTGTTTAAACACCTTCATACTCTTTCTTAATTGCAGATGCAAGACACCAAGAAAATGCAACACCAATCAACTAGAAGAAAATAAATTTTATTATATCTTGGCCAGAACAAAAATATATATAACACATAAATATAAAGATTAATAATGAATGGTTGATTTTCATTTGAATTTCTCAGGCCTGAAAATACCCACTCGCCATGTGGCGAGCATTAAAAAAATAAAAAAAGCAACTGGCCACTTTTCTGCAGTAAAGCAGCCAAGTGCGCATACTTGGAACAGTACCCTAGCTTGGGACATTTTGAAGAATTTTGTTTTGAGAGCTAGTAGGGTATACCAGTGAGTTCAAAGAAATGAATCTTGTTGTAGGATAAATGTATAATAATCTTGAGATAATGTGAGATAAACTTTAATTATGAAGAGCTAATTATTTTGATTGTTGACAAAATATGATTTTTTAAATATGGAAATAATTTTTGTTACCTACATTAACTGATCAGCATTATCTTAAAAGTTTCTCCTTGGCTATGTATTTCTGCTTCAAACTTAACTGATTCAGTTAAATTTATTCATTTCATTAATTTGGGAAATTGCAAAAATGCTCCTAACTCGGGACATTGTTACAAGTTTGAGCACGAAGACAAGTGTCTACAAGGGGTATTGAAAAAAAAAATTATGTAACTGTATTGATTTTTAGGCATAACTATTGTTATGCCTAAAAATGCAACAATAGAGAACAAAAAATACTTTCTATTGATGACAAAAATCAGAGTCCAACTATAAATAAAATAGATTTTGCCAAAATACTACAAGTGATAGGTCTACCAATGAAAATGAATTTGATAGCATAGATGAGACCAATTAAGTTATTGCAAACTTCATTTTCAATTCTTAATACATGAATGAGAAAATGTGAAATAAGGAACATAAAAAGCCAAGAACTGTTAACATGGAGTTTTTTAGGCTCACTAAATATCTTTAAGTTTCCGAACTTAGAGGGGAGCAAAATGCAAAAAATACTACATGTTAAAGTATTAAAAAGAAGGCTAGGGAGACATCAATATTTTTAGGGTCAATTATGCATTCAGACAGCTGAACATTTAAGACTCATGCATAGTATTTACAACGTCTAAAAGCACAAATGAGTCAATAAAAAAGGTATTGAAGGAGATTTCAAACATTTCATTGAAGGAGGCTTCTTACGTTCATAGGAATGTAAATGTTTGTAACAAGTACTTTGCAGTTCCACACATCTTTTAGATTTTATTTGATGGTTTTAAATTTGCATTCTCTGATATCTCTACGTCCAATCGTGACTTAGCTCATGCTGATACCCGTTTGGTCTAGCTCGGTGGTTCCCAATCTGGGAGCGATCGCCCCCCAAGGGGCAATTGGGCCCCTCAAAGGGGCGGTAAATTCTTAAGAGAAGATAGGAGGGATGGGTATTTAGAAGAGAAAACAGTACTATTTAAAAGGAGAGTGAAAATAGAAATTGTAAACATGCACGAAACCGGTTGTTCAGAGTTCAGACAAGAAAGAAACTAATTAAAGTTAAAGAGCTTCCTCCTTGATGAACCTTAGGAGGTATTGTGTAATTCACTGAATTTTCAGATTTTCAATTTATTTTCCTTTAAATTTTTAGTTTTGATGATTTTTTTTTGTGCGGTCCATACCAGATTTTTTGAAAAGTATGCAGATGGTCTTAGTTAAAGGTTATCCTTCAAATACCTATCAGTTTGCTTTGTAAAAGAAAAATTATAGGTATTTTATTCATTTATTAGAATCGTTGTTTAAAACTGATTGGTTATAATTGCTTTAATGCATACATTTTATTTCAAATTAAAGTTAGGTACGTACATTGAGAAATATCAATGTTGGATTGCGCCAACTTGGGTTTTTTCGATGAAGAGGGGGGGGGGGCGCGATAGGTGTCAGTCAGCGTCTTAAAGGGGGCGATAAGCTCAAACAGGTTGGGAATCACTGGTCTAGCTTATGGTTATTTTCGTATTAAAACTCTTAATCCATGGTCCATTCATGCCATATATAGGCACTGGCTTTAGATAGGCACTGGCTTCTTTTAAGAACTTTAAGTACAAACCCTATGCAGACTTGCCAACCAAACAAAAAAAATCTGGAAAAAAACTTCAAGTTTGAAGGGCGATTCTCAAAAACTAATGCAAAACTAAAGTGTACTAATAAGAATGACAAATATGAGGACTAAATTATATAAATGACACATGTCAAACACAAAGTTAAAATCTATGAGGCTCATTTGAATATTTAATTTTTCATCTCAATCCACATTATGAAAATTAGCCAGGAATACTCGGCAAATATAAGCTAAGGAAATATATTTTTAAAGAATCACAAACTTCAGTAGCTTACAACACTTCCTATTCAGTTGGAATGTAAAAAACTTTAAATACAAAATAGATTGAAAATTCATACTTTTAGAAACTTAAATGTCACATTGATGTACAAAAAAAATCAAATACACGTGCATATTCTGATAGTAAAAGAAAAAAGCACAAGCATTAAGGCTACAAATTACCTCAACAAAAGCAATTCCAATAGCAGTTCCACCAACAGCACCAATTACACCTTTAATCCTCTCAAGCATCCTGTCAAAGCAACCCTGAAATAAAAAGAGGTATTGTAAACCAAGAAAATACAGGCTAAGATTTTTTTATCTTGCAGCTTGTTGAATTTAGTGGATTTTTCTTACACTTGCAAGGGTTCACATTTTATGAACACTAACATTTTCATCATTTCAAGTGCCTTCTCCATAAGAAAATGACATTTAATTATTTTCTATGTACTAAATTATCAAAAATGAAACTGACTCAGGACTAATATATGTCGAGTTCTAATGAGTTTTTAGAAATAACTTCTTGTTTTGAGACCTCAAACACCACCCTCTCTCATCAACATCTTTTTGTATGTGAAACAGGTTAGAATTTCACAGAATTCTTCAATAGCAGTATGTGAGACTCGTCTCCCCTTCAGCATTACAATTTTCAGCAGTAATACACATGGTTCTGACATTAGATCCATGAAAATAGATTCATTTAACTAATCCGCATTATGCACAAGAGATGCAAAATATTCTTGAAAAAGTTGAAAGTTATTTGGAATGCTCGAAAAAACGGATAAGGACTGAAAAATTCCTGGAAATGAAGAAAAACTAATTAAGATGTTATCAAAAATTTTTTGTAATACTATATTCAATATTCTGTTAAAATTTTCTGTCTGTAGATAAATAAAATACAATCATTAATAAATAATACATTAGTTTATTTCGTGAGTAATAAAATGTTTGGGAAAACGTTTTTCTGAATAAAATCTTAAATACCTAGTGAAACTCTAAAAAGGTATATTTCAATTAAAAATTGAAGAACTTTTTTTCCTATGCAAATTAGAAGTTCAAAGAACATCATAGATAAATAATAGGATTGTATCTTAATTACACTACTTTAAAAATATTGGAAAGTTTTGCGGTCTTCGAGATTTTACGTCCCATTAGGGCCTATATTTTCCCTTCCCTTGTTACTGGTCAATGAACATACAGAATCAAAAAACTGAAAAAATTATTTCTTTTCCCATTCGATCATGAAAAGTTAAAAAGGGATATCAAAAGTTGCTGACCATTTTGTGTAAAAAAATTACAGAGCTCCCAAAATGACAAAGTCATGTGACTAAAAATGAGCTTGACATTGGAATTTAGGAACCAATTTTTGCTTTGCCCTGCAATAGGGTAGTTGTGACCTATTAAAAATCCCCATTTTGATCATTAAATATTGTTACTTGACCCTCAAAACTCCAAAATTCACCACTGCCGTATTTTAAAACACAACGATTGATTTTTAATGAATTTTTAAAAATCCGACGCGCAAAAGCGCGCTTTTCTGATACGTCACGAGTTACGTCACTCGGCCTCAATCCTCAGCTCTACGCGACGGTCCCGTGTTATCGCTACGGACATTTTGAGCGCGTAGTTATTTTTAATTTTTAGATATTTAATAATCCTTTTGATGCATGATGGAGACAGGATACGTCAAAGGACAGTCCAACAATCTCCCTCAAGTGACATCAATGATGGTTTTTGCCTATTTTCGAGAGGATGAGCGATTTAAATCTTCCAAAATCACGAGGAGTTAATACTCTTCAAGTGCGTCTTCAACGTAGCCAAGCGTTTCCCTCGCTTCTCCCGGTCGGCTGAGGCGCGGCGGAAGTACCGATGACGTTTCTTCCGCAGCCGAGTGACGTCACATTTTCTTGAACTTTAAAAATTATTTAAAAAAAAACTACTTATCGTATCGCAAAAATTTTTTCACCGATGATGTTCACACATGTTACTCTATCATATAAAAATAAAATTGAAAAATCGAAAACTACCCTATTCTGCATTCTTCATATTGTTCACTAGGTATTTGGGTGTTAACTTATCTTCCAAGATTGCTGAAAAACTTTTAATGCTTTGTAATGACTGATTATACATAAAAATTCCATCAATTCATTATATCTCAAAAAAGAAAGTAAGCTTTCCCAAACTCTTAATACCCTCTCTCAAATATTCTGAGAAACAATTAATTTCCAAAACATTTTATAAAAAAAATATATACATGCATATGCAAACCATAAGTTAAGAAAATGGCAACTGAATAACTATTTAGTTATCTTTTTCCCAAATTTAATTCGTTTAATTATTTTTAGAAAGCTGACTATTTTTCACACCTTTCTTTTTATTTACTCTGATTTTAAGATCTTTATATAAAGTTTTGCTTTAAAACTTGAATCAATTTGAGACTCATAACCGTGTGGAAGCTAGTAGGAAAAGAGTTTATGAATTGCGACATCAGCAACTTTGCTCGCCCGAAATTTAATTGAAACTGAGATTTTAAAAATGCAGTTTACCATATTTTTGGGAGTATACCTCTTATTCTTATGAAAGAATATTTTAGTATTGCAGAAAGAAATTGTTTCTAGAAAATTTTGTCGCAGACAGCAGGAAAAAATTCTGCCACATGGTGCATCGGGTATTAGGTACATACTGTTGCTTCTAGCTGGTATGAAATGGACAACACACTTTTACTGTATGACAAAACCTTGAGGACCATTTTTCAAGCAATAAAACACTCACTTTTGGGTAAGAATTGTCCAGAGTACAGTGACCTTCAAATTTTGCATCACAGCAAGAATCAGATATATTTCTGCCATTGTAGATATAATCCATAGGCCCTTCAACTCCACAGCACTCCCACTAAAAATACAACATAAAATATAACATAAGGAACAATATAAAGTGTTCATGTACTATTATGCGAGTTCCTGGACATTAAGTGATATTAAGGATTAGAATTCAGGAAAAAATGTAATCTTATTTCTGTGGAATGGTGGAAAAAATATATTAATACAAACTTTTGGGCTTATGTAAGAACATAAAGAAGGGCATAAAAATTTTTAATCATTTCTTTTGCCTCTTGTGAAAATTGTGATTCCATCCTAGTATAAAACTGAGATCTTTATCTCCACTGAAAAATTTGAGTTTAATACCTGCAAACAATACTTCTCAAAACAAAGATTAGCTGTTAACTTGATTGTGAATAATACAAAACAATCAAGTTAGATTTCAAACAAATTGATAAAAAATCAGTTTTCTATTGTAGTTGAAAGATTTCACTTTGAATATTCAAGTGTCACGGACTTATTTCAGGCATTTTTCAGAGCTGCAAAACTAAGCTAAGCTAGTAAAACTAACTGTTTTACTAAGTTATAAATTTCTTCATAAGGTAAAAATATTTAAGTAAAAGAAAGTTCTAATATAAAATTCCTCATTTTCATAGAACCAATTTAAAATAATTTGTTGCTAATATTCAATCTAATTTATATTCTATATAATACAGCTCTAACAAATGATATATTTAGCCTCTTATACAATTCACCTTTGTTGTTAATTATTAAATTTTATTCATTTTATCAGAAAATATGATGTCACTTTTGTTGAATTTAAGTAGAGATGGAAAAAGTCTGATATCACCAAAAATTTGAAGGGGGGGGGGCAGTTTAAGTTTTTTCTCCTTTAAGGAGTTTATTTTTACTCTGAAACATTAAAAAATTTAATATATCTAGCATATAATAATGCATCAAGAAATTCATAACATTTACATTAATATTTTTTTAGCATACAAAGGTTTTTTATGTTCAACTAGCTGCGTGGCCCGGCTCTGCCAGGTATACCTTGAGAATAAAATTTATGTCAAGTAACGCGTGTCTATAAAAGTCCCGATTAGATTAAAGTCGACATTTTGCGCAGTACGAAAAATGAATCAATCGCCAAAAAAGTTTTAAATCCCCGCTACAGGAAAAGCAAAAGCAAGAATTTTATTTGTTTATGTTCAAGAACAAAATGGCAACACCTTTTTCTCATTAATAATTTATTTCACGCTATTTAATTTCTTTCACGCTCGTGCAGACGATTTTTATAAATCCAATTTAAAATGGATATTTCCAAATTTTCAAATACCCATATCTTTTTTCAGGGAGGAGATATCGATTAGTGGTTTTAAAAACCATTGGAAGGAAAATCTCTTAACAGATATTTTCCGAGTTCTTTCGAATGAGACCAAGATCGAGAAGATCCGATAAGTATTTCGCTAGACAGAGCCATTTTGAAGTCCTTTATTCGAAATTCGAATGGATCAGTACTTTTTTCCCGCTCAAAAACCACCCTATGATCCCTCAGGGTGCCAAGTATCTCCCTGCCAAATTTTGTCCAGATCAGACGTAAATTGTGGATTTGTATAAGGTACACACATATGAATATGCATATTCTTTGTTTTATTTATATGGATATACCACATGAAAACACTCAACTTTGATAATGCAGGAGGCTTTAAGATTTAATTTCTCTGCACATCAAGTATTAATTTCAACTTTTTTTTATTATAATTATAAATTCAAATCCAGGACATAATTAATAAATTAGCTATAAAAAATAGAGGTAAGGTTTAAGTTTAAATCTATTATGTATGTGCAGGTTCTCAAACATATGCAATACATACATAAATGCATGTCACAAATATTTAAAAAATGCTGTTTAAAATTCATTGTTTTTAAAAATGCAATTGCAGGATTTTCTAAAAATCTGTTAAGGAAAAAGTATGGAATACATATTGCTCAATCCATCTGCAAAAATAAAACATTTTCTAGCAGATATTTGCACTTTACTCCCAAGAATTTTTTATTTTAGCTTTCAATTGCGGTATATTTGAGTATAAATAGCCATTATGTATCTTAGGGGTGCACAACCTGCGGCCCGCGGACCAAATGCGGGCCGCCGCGTAGCGATGTGCGGCCCGCGAGTGCATTTAATTTTTCTGTTGAAATAAGACAAAAATAATTTTATTTTGAAAAAAAAAAAAAAAATCAGAAAGTTTTTTTTTAACTCAGAGAGGAAGATGAAGTATAAGGTTTTCCTGGTGGGATTTTTAACTACACACACCGATTAAAACAGTCCAAAATTCGTTTGAAGAAAGATTTCAGGACTTTGTTGGAAAAAAAGAGTGGACCTGAAAATTTCAATTTTCAATTACTAACCAGTGGACAGCAGACCCTTATAGCTTCTTGGTATTGATTCAGCAAATCTAATAATTGTTATAGTAACAACCAAGACAACCAATAAAAAAAAATAATAATAAATAAAAAAAAAACGCACCATTTTGAAAAATGTTACATGTATTTTTTTTAATATTCCTTTGCCCAAGATCTACGCTTCCAACTTGAATGGTAAAAATTCTCCTTATTTGACTTTATGTGACAAATGCTTTGCATTTTGGGCATCTTTTCATGTGTTTTTTCGATGCCGCGTGCAAAACGTAATTTGAGAGTTTACATGTAATTTTTCAGCAATCTTTTAGCATCGGCTTTCAGGTTACGATATTTCTTCTTATTTTTGAAGTGGTGGACTTTGCAAATCATACTGAACAAGAATGCAAGCGTATTTTTCAAAACAAATACGATAATTTTTTGTTTAACTATCATTTTTTAATTTTTGCACTGGCCCCGTGGCGAACGGATGTTTTTCGATCAAAAAGACGCAAAAAAAAAAAAAAAGATAAAAGGTTGGAGCTATTGTTAATGAAGCTCTTGAAAGAGATGGAGTTAGTTGCCTTGCTGACCTCTTATATGTGCAAATCAAGTTTCTAATAGTTGAGGGAAAGTACTGGTGCATGCTGATGCCAGGCCCATCATTTTTCAAAATTTTCCAGGGGGCAAAGGATATATGCTCAATGCAAATTACATGACAAAACTTATTCAAAACGAAAAAACAAAAACAAAAAACATGACAATTTCTCAAAGCATGCGAGAGGGGGGGGGGCAATTACCCTTCACGAGCCCTCCAAATAATGGGCTTGCATGCTGCTCTCCAATGGAGCTCCTGTTACGAATGTGGCCCTTCACTGAAAAAGGTTGTGCACCCCTAATGTATCTTAATATGAAATGCTAACTTTCCAAAAAGTTATTTCAGAAACAATAATTTGTACATGCTGCGAGAGTGACTGTATTGTCACATCTGCAACATATACAAATTAAGTGCAAAATATTTATTTAGAAAGCTGATACTTCATATTATGATGCATAATAGTTCATATTACAATTAAAACCCAACGTTTTAAATTCTTGGAACAAAATGTAAACAGTGGCATAAATAGCACCCTAGCATGCTCTACAGGGAAAGGAGAAGGGCACAAAGGTTTTAAAGAGTGCAGAAAAAATAACAATGAGTTTTTTTTGTTTTGTTTTTGTTGCTCTCTATACCTCTTCCCACTTTAATCACTTGAGCACAAAAGGAAATCGGCTTTCCCAGATTTGGGAAAGTACAAGTTTTCCAGGTTTTATGCTTGTTAATCCCAATAAGTATGTATTAAAAAATGAAACCAATTAAAATACATGCATGCAAGATGATTTTAATAAATGATGTCTTGAAATATAATATAATTTTAGCAAAAATTATAAACAAAAGACACTTTAAATTAATATATTTTTTATTTAACTAATATATATTCCGAAGCCAGATTAGAGTGAACTATTCAATACAGATTTCACTGAAAAGACTTAACTATCCTTTTTAAATAAAGAGATTATTTTTTTTAAATGCATTTTTTGAAAGAAAATTTAAGAAGCTTTTCTTTGCATTAAGTGTGAAGTGATTTGAAAAATAAATCAACCTATTTTTACCTATCTCCCAAGAACAATGGTACGCTCCATCAATACTATGGAATCCCAAGAATGAGATCCTTGCGCCTTAAAACATTACTCTAAAAGATACTCCCTCTAAAAAGATAATCCCTGCTGTGACAATGCCAGTTCAACCAAGACATTCCATTACTTTTAAACCCAAACTCAAAAGTCAAACATAATTACAAATACGCCATTAATTGATTTACACTATCTAAGAAAGTTTTAAAAATAATTATATGCATAAAAAGCATTGCAATTCAAATAATACTCACTTTTGTTTGCATTTCGTTCCACACTTTTCTGGCATCTTGCTTATCTTGTGCAATGGTGTCATTCATGCCTTTCCTCAAAAAGTCTTCAAACTATAAAATTAAATAAATAAAACATTAATTTTGAAATTCATCAAAATATTTTAAAATTCACATTCGAAAAGCAAACTTGAAGAATACAAAAAATTCCTCTTCGAAACTAATTGTCAAAAATATTTTTGGAAAAAAAATTTGAACCGACTTCGGAACTTCACTCGGCAAGTGCTCTAAAAAGTAAAAAATAATTTTATTCTTTGACCATCGACACTTACATTTAAACATAAGTTTTGAAGTCTGTGCAATAGAATCATACGAAACTATAACTTAACTATATATATAAATTGCAATGAATCCAGGTTCTTTAATCGCATTCGCATACGCTACATTGACAACCACATATTAATGTAATGGTACAAATATTGAGCTCTTAATTTTGAATGGTTTCTCTGAAAAATGTTGGCAAAATGTAGTTAAACATCATTTCACCTATAGTTTTTGCACCGACTTCAAAACTTATGTTTAAATGTAGTGTCGATGGTGTTCAAAGAATAAAATTATTTTTTACTTTTTAGAGCACCTGCCGAGTGAAGTTCCGAAGTCGGTTCAATTTTTTTTTTCAAAAATATTTTTATTTTATTCTTTTTAGTGTAAATGTAGGCAATGTTTCCAACACAAAACTTCACCTAATTTGCTTAAGCAAATGCTTCATAAAATAAACTATGTAAGGAAAAAAAAGAAAGAATGTATCAACCCGTCTAAAATTTTAAATGATTGACACTAAAAAATAATCCTTGTTATTCTCTGGTATTTATTTGTGTACTAGTTTAATCAAAGGCTAAATATTAACCGCTTTTCAACTAATTTATATTTCAAAACAACACTAGATGCTGGCGGTTCATAAAATTTTACGACGTATTACGTACGTGGCACGCTAATGAGTTTCATGTTTGCTTCAGTTAAGCCTTCATACAAAATTTTCATCATTATAATAACTTTTTCATATCAATCACGTTTTGTAACAATGTATTTCATATTTAATCATTTAGGACAAATCGCTTTAAATTTGAGCAAAAATTTGGAGATTTTCCTCAGTTTCTTCAGAATTCCTTTATCAAAACTTATGTACACTGCTCGACATTGAAAATGCAACACCAAGAAGGAGTGGTCAGAAATTGATGAAATTTGGTAAGAAGACAGAGACAGCATGGAACAATAAGTGATATTTATTTCAAAATAAATAAGCAAAATTTAGAGCGAGGACGGCGTCGGCTCAGTAAGAAGTAGGACCACCGCAGACAGCGATGCACGAAGAAACACGTCTAGGCATGAAGTCAATAAGCCTGCGGATGGTGTCCTGAGGTATGGCACTCCATTCCCTTTCAACCATTTGCCACAGTTCGTCCTCTGAACGAGGCAGTGACAAGTTCTGCAAACGGCGTCCAATCACGTCCCACACATGTTTGATTGGTGACAAGTCAGGAGAGTATGGTGGCCAGGAAAGTATCTGTACACCTCGTAGAGCATGTTGGCTGATTCGAGCACTGTGAGGCCGGGCGTTATCCTGTTGAAAAATTGCATTTGGCAGACCCTGAAGGTAGGGGATTGCCACCGGCCGCAGTACATTATCTACATATCGTTGGGCCGTCATAGTGCCCCGAATACGAACTAGAGGTGATACGGAATTGTATGCAATAGCGCCCCAAACCATTATGACACGTTGTCGTGCCGGATTCGATCTTTCTCCACGTCGACGCCACACACGTATGCGATGACTATCGCTGGACAAACAGAAGCGGGATTCATCTGAGAACACTACGGTTTGCCATTCTGCCATCCACGTAGCTCTGGTCCGACACCATTCCAAACGTTGGAGTCTGTGCTGTGAGGTCAATGGCAGTCTTCTTAGCGGGCGCCGTGATTGCAGGCCACGTGCAACCAGTCGACGGGAAATGGTTGTGGTCGACACGGGAGCATCCAGGGTACCTTGCACGTGCTGCAGAATCGACGTACAAGTGACTTGCGGGTCCGCCACAGCTTGTCGGTGAATCCGTCGATCCAAGCGGTCTGACGTCACTCTGGCTGCACCTGCACCCTCAATGTGGCTACATTTCCTCTTTCCAACCATCTCCGACACAGCCGATGCACAGTGCTTGCATCCATGTGGGTATCAGCTGCAATTTGACGTATGGACCAACCTTCCCTTCTCAGTCCGATCACCATACCCCTTGTAAAGTCGTCTATATGCTGGAAGGGTCTTCGTTGAGGACGGCGTGGCATTTCCTCCTATCACACGTATCCTTCGAGACAAAAACCAAATTTCTCCGATAATTAGTCTGCCAGAAAAACCAACATGAACATAGCCCACTTTTCAACTTCATTCTCTTATATCTTACTTCACGTGCGTCGGAGAGCTACGCATTTCATATCATTTGCATAACTCAGTGACGTGCGTCTACGGTAAAATTTGCATGAATTTCTGACCACTCCTTCTTGGTGTTGCATTTTCAATGTCGAGCAGTGTAAATTAAGACTAATAAAACCTGAAATGTTACGAATCAATTAGTACCTGGTACGACTTTCAGTTCGCTGGAGTTAAGGAGAAAAAAGCAGGATATAGAAAGATACTCGGTTTAAAATTTTCAAAAAGACCATAGAAATGAATTTCATTATGCAATCCAGAGAAGCCTGGCGTTCAAAATGGTCATTATTACGATTACTGTGATCCCAATTTCTTTTCCGAAAGATTTCTGCAGGTTCCCGTTATTGAACCCGGCCTTTGAGAGGATGGGACCAATCGGAAAGAAAAACCTTTCTAACAAAAAAAGAATTTTTGAAATCGGTCCAGGCATCTTCGAGTAATCTTGTAACATACCAAAAAAAAAAATTTCTCCGACGAATTGTATAACCTCCTCCTTTGTTGAAGTCGGTTAAAAATGAGAACTCAACTAAAGCATCTTAGACATTTTCCTCAGCAATGAAAACTTTAAACCACTTATCTCGACATTTTTTTAATTGTTCCGCTATTGCATTAGTGATGCATTAAGGCTGCTTGACAAAAAATTTCACAGCAACTAAATTTTTAAAAAGCCAGAAAATATTAGAAATAAAAAAGCAAAAAATGTCTGGAAATAAAATTTTAAATGGTAGAATGGCAGATTCTGCTAAAAGGGATGTCTTCTACAAAAATTGATGCAAACGTTCACAATTTAATGATATCACTGCCAAAAATCAAAAATTCTTTTCTGATTGGAAAACTTTTTGGCAAACAAAATTAAAACTTCTAATTATCCATTTCCAGCCACAGGTCGGCCCAAAATCTGCAAATTTTTTAGTTTTTAACAGAATGTAGCAATATTTGGCAAACTTTTGAGAATTTCTCTTTTCGGAGCAGATGTTAGCAGAATCAATACGATGTTTTCACCCGTGGTACATAGTGAATTAATTTAACTATTTCTGTTAGTAAAGAACAGCTTCTTTTCAGGATACATGAAGTGATGATCCCCCTACCCTCCAAAAAATATTACTGTATTTTTGGAGAAATAAGCTAAACCGGTGTATACACTGCACTTTACAAAATTAGACAGAAAAAAGTTTTTCATTAGATATGCCATATTGGCGCATAAGCCACATTATAATTTGTTAAAAAATCAACAGACGAGCACCTATATTGCATTAAAACTTATATTGACATTCTTGTAAAATAATAACGAAATAATTTGTTTCATTGACTTGGACAGAATAGGAAAGAATTTTAAATATATATATAATTATACAATTTGAATTCAATTTTTATTAATCAAATTTTTAAAATTCTTCATCTGTATGAAATGTAACGGAACATACCGAGATTTTAAACGCCGTTATCACTCATTAAACACAAGCAAGTTATAATAAAGTTAAAACAGCAAAAATATCAAAACATGGACCTTCCTCTTCAATAATATTCAAAAGTAATCGGAAAGGGAAAATTACCCTTGAATCTTTTTTTTGTATTTTACTTTAATCTTCCTGACGACAAAATAGTAGCTACCTAAGCTGCATTATATTTAATGTTTTAAAGCAGTGAGCAGATCCATTGGTCAAGTGTTGAAAACCAGTTTGAAGTAAACTGACTTTTCACCACATGAGTTGGTATCACTTGTAAAAATGCAGAAATGGGAATCTTTCGTTCCGAGTGTTTTTGCAGATCTGAACATAGATAAAGATTCCCTTAGCTTAATTAGCTTTATTATAGACAATATAAAAATAAAACTTCGAACATAAATAAATGCTCTTAATATTACTTTTACATCATATAAGCCGTAGGCGATAAAATTCGGATTTATGTGTGTCTAAACCCATGGTTTATCAACCAGAAAATATGCGAATTAAATTTTACAAAATAACTTTTCAGAATTATGACTGAAATGAAAAAATTTAAAATATCGCATGTGATTTGATCTAGGAGCACTCTTTTTTATATTGTTACATAATGCTTAAGATCAGAATATTTCGTAATCATTTGGATGTTTCAACTAATACAAATTTTTTTGAGGGTAAAAACAAAGATTTTCAATAAGAAACTATTTTACAGTTCCGTTTCATTTATAAATTTACTGTGCTTCCTCGTGCATCAAAACTAAACAAGAAAAACTGGTCTTAAAATCAATGACTAAATATATAGCTTACCTGATTACGGTAGGTATAAGCAGCAATACCACCAGCAAGTTCAATCACAAAAATTATAAACAAGAGAACGCCAAACTAAAAATGCACATAAAAATATATAAATTTCACCACATATATTTTAATAATATACAAGCTATGTTTCACACTGTTTTTATAATTCTAATACAGTTCTTGTAGGTTCTAGATTGTTTGTACAACAAGAATAATTTAGATTAATAGATGAAGAAAAAAATTTATAAGCTGTGAGATGCAACTGTTATTAGTATAATAAAAGTTGCCATATTTGCAATGTCCCAAAATATTGAATTAAAACTAATTGTTTTAATTTATTGTTTCCAGAAAACAATTAAATAAATTAAGTTAGAATGTGCAAAAACAATCTTTTCTTGCGAACTTGAAAACTTGATTTAACTTGGGAATGGTTAGATTAAAAAACAATTAAAAAGTTCTAAAATTCATGGAGATTTTCCAAAACACAACAGCACATAAAACATCTGAGCATTTGAAAGCTCTATCTGCCAAAAATAAGCTATTTTTGAAGTAAGTTTATCCTTACAGAAAGTGTTCAACTTACTTAGGCAGAAGTTTCTTTTTTAGAAATTCAATTTTCCAAGAGTCTATTATTAAAACGTTTAATAGCAGAATTAAAGCAGTCTTTTCAACACTTCAGTATTTCTTTGTTTACGTTTGAGTACCGAAAACAAATCTATTTTTAAAATTCATTGCACACTACAGAAAACATCCAACTACAGTCGCAAATTACATAAGAATAATTGAAACCAGGCCTGGAGTATTTGCCAATTACGTAGTCTTAATCCGCATAATCCATTATTTTCTTGTAATCGTAATCATAATTTGGAAACATTACAATTGTAATCGTATAATAATTTTAATTAAGTATTTCTTGAGTAATCGTAATCTTTCTTTCAATAATTGTAATTTAGCCTTGTAAAAGTGAAATCTGACTTTTTTTTCAAAACATTTTCACATATAATTGCATCTTAATGTATGCTTTATAATTAAAGTCTTATTATTTTCAATCAATAAGTACAGAAAAAAAGAAAAAGTTGTGTATTTATAGATTTTAAAACATTTTTATGTTTAAAAAATGTTAAATTTTACTTTAGAATTTTATAAAAAATTCCTTTTGAGAATTTTACTTTTAAAAATTTTTTTATTCCAATATATTACAGGTATACAATTTATAAATTCCAAATTTATATTTTTCGTGATAATTAATAAACAAAATAAATATATGGTTAATTTAACAGAATATAATAAAAATTATTACTTGTTGTGCAATATTGTATGATATTTCAAAGAAGGTTTAATTTGATTTGGTTCGTTTTCCTTCCACTTAACTAATCAGGTGCACTGAAACTTGACCGCTCAAACTAATATTTTTGGTTTTTGCCCCCTTCTGTATACAAAATTTTTTTCTCAAAGCTGTAATCATGTAATCGAAAACAAAATCTGCATATAATAATCATTTACATTACATTTTTTACATAATTTAATCGTTGCTGTAATCGTAATTGCGATTTGGCAGAGGAATGTAATCTTAATTGTAATCTCTAATTTTCATGCTAGTAATCGTTTACATTTTCTCGTAATCGACTCCAAGCCTGATAGAAACAAAATACCTTAAAAGTATTAAAACATTTAGACTAAAAATTATAGCAACATGTTGAAAATATTGAAATTGTGACGTGAAAGTTACAAACTTTAAAAAATTAAAAAAGACAAAAAGTATTAACATAGTTAAATTTCGTAAAAATAATTTTTAGACTTGAATTCTAAGAGTCTTGTATTTTGGACAGCAAATTGGATGGAATTAACCATATTAACAGTTACTTAAATCATTAAGGACAAAAAAGACAAAAGTTCACAGTGATTTAAGACTGAACATAAATATTACAAAAATAAGTAAGAATAAGTCAAAAAATTGTGATTATCAGTTCTGTCATGAAAGTAATGCGTAAATTTAGATTGATTCTACTATAGAATATTTTTTAAATAATGTTCCTTATTGCTCCATAGAAAACTTAAGTGGTAATATCCGATTTTTTTTCATGGATATATTCAAATTCAATTCGTATTTTTTTTTTTTTTTTTTTTTGCGCAAACAAATAACTAAAACTTCCTTGTAATAATTCATTCTTTCAAATCTTACCTAATATTAAAAAGTTACATCACAGGTTTAGCTCTTTTGGATTTAAAAAAATATATATTTCAATTAAAATTTATCTTTCATCACTGCAGATAGAGAGAATTCCCTGATTTTCAAATTACATAAATTCAAAACTACTATTTGCACCTATAAGTATCATTAGTTTTTCTACCAAAAAGTTTATGATTCATATAATTCTCAATTTTTTATTTAAAAGTTTTTGACTAGGAAAGTTGTAAGCATACACAGCAGAAATATTCTGAAATAACAACAAAGAATACTTTCCCTTAACATGGATTTTTTTATAATGTTCTTTCCACCCAGAACTGGATTTTTTACCAGGTAGTTCAAACGTTATATGTTAGCTTTTTTTTTAAACCAAAAGCATAAACTGAATACTCACTGTCATAACCATGCAATAGTTTTCTCGAATGGCACCACAACATCCTAAGAAAGCTAGGAGGAAAATGACAACTCCAACAATGATGAGAATCGTGGGTGCCGTGACATATTTCGAGTCCAAGTATACTGTGAAATCTTTGCCTTGAACAACAGCACCGACAGCTATGAGAGCAATACCACAAACCTGAAAAAAAAAAAATTTGATTTTAACATACATGAACAAAAGTTCAGTAGCTGAAAAATAAAATTTGATCTTTTTTTTAAAATGTATTAATTCAATTGATAAATCTATAATAATAAAAGCAAGTGTAATGTGTCTGTCTGCCTGTCTGTCCATTTGTCTGACCGAGCTCTCCAGCCAAATCTATTGCACGCAGGGACCTGGAATTTTTTTACACGGAAGCACAAAGGAGCTGGCCACCAGACCTTGAAGCCCGATTTTCGATTTTTGAATTAGAAAAATTTTTAAAAATTATTTATCGAACTTCTTCTCGAGATCGCTGCTCGCCAATACAATATGTGTTAGCGTAAATCCTTACTTCAACGAGCGACCCGATGGTCAAGTGGTTCTGCGCGTCAGGTTGAAGTTCCTGATGGAATGAGATCGAATCCAGGCCCGCAAGGATTTTTTCGAACAGCTGCATGGTTTTTTTTTTTTTTTTGAATGATTTTAATGATTGTAATGTCCTTATGCAGGTACATCCCCTCATGGGGATCTACCCCATATTTTTTTATTGTACAAAATGACAGTTTTGGTCGGATCTTTGTTAAAATTGGCAATGGGGTCCTTCGATGCTGTAGAATTTTCTTATGGACGTTTGCGCCATTTTTGGGGGCTTTGAATCGATTGTGGCAATAAATGGTTTTTGATTTACGGCACTTATATTATTTTTTCAAAAATTATATACACTATCAATTATATTATGTTAATTTTTGTACCTTTATAAAATTCTGTATTTTATACCTTGCATTTACGTCAAATTCAAGGTAAAATTAAAAGTCAAAAATTCTGAAGATAAATATATGTTAAAAATTAAAGTAACTATTTTTTGTGATTTTCATATTGGTTGTGACCAAAAAACATCATTACAAACAAATAAAACGTATCAAACACCATGAGTGTTGAGTTATTAGGCAAAATCTGCTGTGTAATTTTTTTTCACTGCGAGAGGGGGGGGTATGAACGACCATTAAAGTGACACAAATTTTTAAAAAATAAAGGTTGGATCTCCAATTATCTTGCTTCGTAAATTGAACCCGCCCCGGCTGTGCAACGGTACGCGATTAGTCATTCAAAAATTAATGAAAAACGTGATCGAAGCCAGGATTTTAAATGGCAAGTTTAGAGGTGAAAATACTCATACCACGGATTCCTATTATACCTACAGATGTGCCAATTCAATTCAAACATATTATTCAGTTTCGGATTAGATTGGCATTTGCAATGACTATCAACAAATCCCAAGGTCAAACGATGTCTGTTTGTGGCTTAGATTTGAGAACACCATGTTTTTCACAGGGACAATTAGGACAATTATAAGTGGCATGCTCTCGAGTGGGTAAACCATCCAGTTTGTTTGTGTTAACTAAAGATGGACTAACAAACAATATTGTTCACACTATAGCATTAAGAGATTGATATTGTTTAATAGTGTTACTGTGGTAATTGCTAAATGATATATAATTTTAAGGAATAAATTATAATAACTTTAAAATAATGTTTGCCTTCTGTTTTTATATTCCCTCATCCTTCAATTGATATTGTTTAATTGCTTAATGATATATAATTTTAAGGAATAAATTATAATAACTTAAAAATAATGTTTGCCTTCTGTTTTTATATTCCCTCATCGTTCAATTGATATTGTTTAATTGCTTAATGATATATAATTTTAAGGAATAAATTATAATAACTTAAAAATAATGTTTGCCTTCTGTTTTTATATTCCCTCATCGTTCACAGCGCTCCATGCTTGTTTCCCGCATATACAACATTCTTACACACATACAATATACACATTCTACCATACATACATACTTACAATAAGTAAGCTATTTTTTGTCTACACTAGAAATTGCTACTATTGTGATTTGTTGCAATACACACTACTATTCATGCGCTATTCACTTATCTGCATTTTCTAAATGCACGGGCAACGCCTGGCAGGTACAGCTAGTTTATTAATAAACACACAAGTCTGACATTTTTTTCATCAACTCTTATCGATGAAATTTTTTAAGCATTTCAAAACTTTTTCTCTGTTGGATTTTTCTTATTTTAAGACAACGAGTAGAAACTGAATGGCTTGCAATTATTTTCAACGGCCATCTTATTAATATGCAGAAAAATCTATAAATTTACAAGGAAGAATCACATTGATAAAGCTTCATTCTTTTGGAGCTGAATGCTCTAACCACTTTTAGAGTAATAAATTTATCTTCTGCTTCTACTTACAATAAACATACTTTGAAACCTATTTTGTACTGAAGCTGCACTAAAATGCTTTCAATGGCATTTTTTTTTTAGTTGCAGTGATACATAACATTCTTTTTTACAACAGAGAGCACTTCATCAGCAAAACATTGAGGAAATGAGACTAAAAAAATAAGAAGTCTCGTCTACATAACAGATTAAGAGATTTTAATTTTAAAGTTATTTTTTCTTTAAAAAATAGTCTACATAGTAGAATTAGAATGCACCTTTATCTAGCAAATAAACGGAACGTTCTCATTTTTAAGACAATATTCATTAAATCCATACAAATACAGTCAAACCTTGTTAAAACAAACTCCAAGGACCTATAAAAGCAAAATCAATTGTCCTTATCCTTATTGAATACGGAGATCAGAAATTTAGTTCCTCTTAACAATAATTGGTTTTAAGCATATTCAAATTAATGAGGTTCAACTGTTTATTTTTTTTAATAAACATATAATGTCCCCCGCCCCGCTAAAACGAATACTGTTGGTTCCAAGAAATATTATTCGATTAAATGGGGATCTTTAACATTGCGTCTATGGCATGGGTTTCGGGATGTTTTTTCGTTTATCAGTTACCTGATTAAGCACGGACTACAGTACAATATATCCAAAATGTTTAGGTGAAATACAAAAAAACTCCCACTTAATATGTTGATCAGGGTAGGAATTCTTGCCTTACTTTTTTCTAATGGTTTGAGCCCTGCTTAAGTAACTTTTCAAATATTGTATTCTGCCAACCTATTTCTAAAATCCAGTTTGATGCCTAAAAATTATACTTTGAATCTAACTTTTTTTTTCTATCTCCTCCCAATCCAAGATTAAAGGAATTTTATGCATTATTTCTACTTGTCTTTGTAAAGTTTTTCATACATTTGGTTTTTATTGGAATTTATTAGTTTTTTTTTTTTTTTTTCATCTAGGAACTTATGCTAGTTTTCATTCTGAAGCTAAGATATGAATTCTTTATTTTTTAACACTGGACACAGACAATTACACCACCTCGTCTAAAAGGTTTTAAAATGTTAAAATTTTAACTATTTTGATGATCTAGCGACATTTGAATTTAAACATTTCCTCCCAAATATTTAAATGGGAAATATCTTAATTCCATGATAAATACTTTTACTTTTTACTGAAAAATAAACGAAAAGCATGATATTTGAGATAAAATGCCTTTAACATAATTTTAACTAAACACTTAAAGACTATTCATAATTAAAATAAATAACGACAAAACAATTAGGTTTTGTAAAGAAATAGCATTCAAAGTTTCAAAAGAAGTATGGTTTCAATGACAAAGTTTTTATCAAAAAGCGTCCTTTTTTATTAAAAAAGACTTAAAACGCCTTTTTATCTGAGAACACCCTGCCTCTTTTTGGGGAAAACAATGGTAAAACCAAAGAATTTAATTCTAGGCGGCATGATGACACCTAGTATAAGTTTGACAAATCAAAAATCATGACTCAAAATGAACAACCTGGGTGCTATTTTTGATTAATTAAATCTATATTCATCTGAATAGGAAAATATTTATTGAACAGGTATACTACACACTGTTGATTGCATACTTAAAAATACCTGTAAAATAATCAGAAGAAAAATTTTTAAAGACAAAATTGATATTAAAAATTACTTTTACAAATTCATCTTTTGTGTCAATCACTGTACATCACAGAAAAGCTTCAATATGATCTATTTATGTAAAATGTCAAAGTTAGCACCTTAAGTCTAAAAGCTAGGTGTCAAATCAAAATTTTGTTACGTTAATGAAATATACTATTGATTGTATTTAGAAAATAATTTTATTTTTAAATTGGCGATTGTTTACAAGGATCCAATCCTTTATTTTTCAGAGATCCCACCCCTCCACATACACTTACAATACATTCGTTATTTTTTAATTTTAATCAAAATATTCACAACAAATAATTTATATGGTGTTATAAAGTTTCCAGGTTTGGCTTTATTTCCTACACTTTATACTTATTTTGTTTACTTACATTACAAAGTAAAAATTAAATGTGAAACCCTCGGAAACTCTGCAATTCATTGAGAAATGCCAATGATATGTTGAGTTAACAAAGCTTGGTGAAAATTTAAGAATTAACACAATTTTAATAAAAATGTATACCACTTACAGTTCCTATTCATTTAGGGGAAAACACAAAGCAATGACATAAACATAACATTAAATAGAAATAAACTCTTACATTTTTATTACAAGTTCATTAAGCTTTTTTTTTCTTAAGAAAATAACTTCACTATAAATTAACGTTGAAATATTTTACTTTCAGATTTATCTTTAAGTTGCAAACAAGGTTGTTACTTTGCCTACTTTTCATAAAAAGTGAGTTAGCCGGGAAAAATAAGAAAATTGATATAAATGGACAAAATTAGAATTCCACTGATTTTCCAGAGGTTTAAAACTTAAAACCATAGCCATGATGTAATAATATAATTCTATTACTAGGGTGTGATAAAAGCTGGATTTTTCTTTTATAATTAAAAATTTGATTTATGGAAACCTAAAAACATTTCATGAATTAAAACAAAAAACCAATATCATGGAGAACATTTTAATAAAAATTAAAATAATTGAAATCAAATGGATGGTGTTATGCAAAAAGGAGTTAACCCACAAAAACCTGATTTTGAGATAATGGGCTTTAAAATCTACAAACTCTGGCAAAAAGCATGGAGCTCTATATCAATATACCAATGATATGTTACCATGAAATGCTGATAGGGCTTAAATATTTTTGCTTAATGTAGAAAGCAACATATTTTACCATCACAGTTGGATAACTCATTTTTTTATGTTTTGTGGGTTAACTCCTTTTTGCATAACACCATCCAAATGTAATTTACATCTAAATAAAATTTGATTGAATAATAATACACTTAAAGTACAAAAAAAGAGAAAATAAAAGTTGACTAGTACTTCATTAGATACGTCAAACAAGTAAATATTTTCTCAACTATAAATATTAAAACAGAGTGGAACTCTTTTATAATGAGTTTGGATATAAAGAGAACTGATTTAACCAGGGAAACCAGAATATTTAGTTGGCTCAATGTTAAGTCCATGACACAGAATTCGTTTTTAACAAGCAAGACCCAAGCAAGCAGTTTTAAGGAGCAATTTTTTCTGTCGCCCAGTCTTTTTTTTTTTTTCATCTTTCTAGTCTTATTCCTGTCTTATCTTTTTTTTATCCTGCCGTTCAATACTTTTGTATGAGAAATTCCACCAGCATTCCAGTGTCAATAGGGAGAGTTCACAAATCCGCTATAACAGGTGGGCTGATTACAGGCTCGGACTGGCCCGCCTGCCCGCAAGCCCTAGGGCAGATGCGCCCTTCTTATTGAACAATACGGACGCCTTCTCCGAAACTAAAAAATATCTTGATCAGAAAATGAGAGCGTAAGTTATCCAACGCTGCTTCGAAAGCGACATGATGTACCACACGCAGTGAGTTAGTGTTGCTTTCAGTTGCAAACAATACCCAGTAAAAGGTCGAGTAACCACCCGGAGCGCCAAAATCAATGCTTGTATGTTCGACCTTGAATGATTACTCGACATTTTCTACGGAATCGGGACAGTTTTATGGTTTTATTGCCGAAAGATTAGACCCAAGTGCTCCCCTGTTCCCATTTTGCAACGGCGTGTTTGGATCTCAGAATACTGTGTATAAGCAGACAATGGCAAAGTGGGGAGTTAAGATAAAATGTAAACAGGCTGGCTGGAAAACATACAACTTAGGCTGGAAAACATACAACAAGAGAGGAGGCGGTAGGCCCTGGGCATAACTATGGCTTAAGCTTTACGCCAGTGATCTAAAAAAAGGGAAAACAAGACAAAAACGGGGG
>JAXGGA010014856.1:0-30860 GCA_038373865.1 Uloborus plumipes | reverse complement strand
GTTTATTTTCTAAGCACTATAGCATGTAAAGTGTTTGTATTTACAATTCTTGGTGAAAATTAAATTTTTATACAGAAGGTGTTTCCCCCCTTAATAATCAATATTATTTTCTAGGGAATGTTAAAAATGCTTGAAGGAACTTTAGTCAGTGTTCCAGAAAGAAATTCAAGAAAATTACGTGGTGAAACGGTTGTTGTAGATACTACAAATATATTATTTGTTGCATCGGGAGCTTTCAATGGTCTTGATAGAATTGTTAGTCGAAGAAAAAATGAAAAGGTAATTACATTGTGATTTTAATTTTGGAAAAGATCAAAACTATTGAGCAATTCGTTAAATGTGCATAACTTTTGTTTTTACTGCAATCATGTGAAAGAATCATTACTATGAAAGAATTATTACTGAAGAAATAAGTGCTCAAATGTATTTTATGTACCTAGTCTATGGATCCTAATTTGCTACAAGCATTTTGTAAAAACCACACAAGTCACTACAGCAAGGATGGATCTAGAAAAGTTTCAAGGGAAGAGCAATTGTTTATTACATATTTTTACAACACATTATCTTGGTTTACAAATGTTGACCTCATATGCTTCGGTCTTCAATTGCAAAATGTATCCTGAAGAGAGCCCTAAACCTACCTTCTGCTGGCATTAATGATAGTCTAAAATGCCTTTTTTAAACTTCAATATTGAAAATTTACCAGTTACAAGTCCCTCAAGGGAGGGTCGATCACCCTCCCTGACAATACAATATCTGAAAGTGCAATGTATTTTATTTTTTATTAATTTTTTCAAGGACTATTCTTCTTTCAAAATTGAAATTTATGTAAAAAAGTTCAGTTGAAAAAAAAAAAAAAAAAAAGAGTCCCCCAAGATCAGTTTTTCCAAGCTTCAGGTACTGATATTTAATTTGAATTTATGTAGTCATAGAAATATTTTTCTTAGGTCATTTAAAGTGCTTCAGCAAAATTTAAATGTATATAACTTCTTGTTGTGTGAAAAGAAAATAGGACAAAAGTTGTTGGTTTGTAGCCACCACACGTTTGAGGTTTCACTAACAGATATTTCTCACATATGTTTGGGGACTATCTAGTTGATTTGAAACAATTTTGTTTAAAGAGCTTTGGGAAAAATTGCGCAGGACTTTGTGTCCCAACTTGCCCTAATTGTCAAAAACACCACAGATAGCAACACCCAATTTAAAAACTTATTTCTATAGAAATTTATCTTTGAAATTAAACTGAACTGAACCAACATTAGTTAATACCATGGGTCTTATTCAGAGATATGTAGCACTCTTTCTCAGTACATTTTAAGCAAGAAAAAAAGCAACTAATTTTATTTTGAAGTTGCTTCATGTTGATTAAAATATGTAAAACAATGTTACCTTCAAAATGTGCCTTTTTATTTCCGTCCACTAGTCATATTGTGCTTTACTTGAATCTATTTTTCAATGAAAGTAGTTTTTAAACATATCTTTTAAGATAATGCCTTAACTGTATCAGTGGTTGGAAAAACTACATTTTTTTTGTAGCGAACTACAACTACAACTACTTTCTTATAAATGTAGTTAACTACAGCTACAACTACTTTTTTTAAAATGTAGCGCGCTACACTACTTTTGAAAAGTAGTCGCTACTTCGCTACTTTTCAAAAACATATGAGAAAAAAAATTGAATTTTTATTGTAGGAATTTAATTTTGAGCTTCAAGGGGGTTGGCAAGGGCGTAGCTAGGGGGGTGCAGCTGCACCCCCCTAGATCAGAGTCAATGGGAGGTCACTGTGACCTCCCATTTTATTTATTTTTTTGACAAACGATTTTGTCCCCTTTCCTGCTTTTCATTGTAGCATTCTGGTGCAGACAAATAAGTTCGTATTTTATTACTCGGTGAAATTTGGAATTTCATTCGGTCATTGAGAGTCTCCCCCCCCCCCCCTTCGCCTCCTCTCCCACCAATAAGTTTTAAGTCCTTGGCGCCACATCAGAAAATCGGCTTCATTCTTTACCTAACACGGATCCTTGTACCAAACCCAAATTTGTCTTTTAGCATGAAAACAACTTTTTTAATCTGAGTATGCGAAGAATAAAAATTTTAGGGTGAAATATTATAAGTAAGCTTGCCTGTTTTTGAGGAGAAAATTTTAAATTTACCGAATGAAACTCAGAACTTTACTGAATGATTAAAAAAATGCATTCTTATCTATGTCTACCAAAAGAGACGTGAGGCATCACAAAAATGAATAAATTAATTAATTGAAGAAAAAAAATAAAATAAAATGAAGTTCAGCCTTGCAATACTGTCTCACTGTTTTCAAATTTCATCAGCCAATTTGTATCGGATAAGAACTTTTTGGGAGGTCACAGTGACCTCCTATTGGGGTGCCACTGCTTGCACCCCCCTAACGTGAGTCCTGGCTACGCCCTTGGGGAGTTACAGCCCTCGGTCTGAACACCATCCCTATTAATACGCCACCGATAAAATGAAATGAAAACGTTTTTCCAATTGTGTCAAATGATGTCAAAAATGTTTAATAATTGATTTTTATTATTTTAATATTTTTCAATACTCCATCACTAAAGAAGCAAAACTAAAGAAATATGAAAAACATACTAAACGGTACTAGTATTCATTATGAAATATTAATAAATAAGCTATCTGAAGTGTGAAACATAACTAAGAATGCTTAACTTACTTCAATATGCAGTTTTAAATTGTATGCGGATGACTTAGAAACAGAAAGTTTTTTGTTCAAAGTGCAAAGTTTGCACGAAACTCATTTCAATAACTGTGAAGTATTTATTATACGCCGGCCAGGGCAGCTCGATATTGTCATCTTCTATCAAATTTGTATCCTTTTCTATTAAAATTGCTGCCATGTTTGGTGGACATTGGAACAATAATCCAATTGAGCATTGAGCGCTAAAGCATTCATTTACATGACATTCTCGGCTGCTATAAAACACTAACACTCAGTTATCGCTCATTCATAAATTTTCCTTCCTCATCCATACACTATATTCAATGCAAATATTGGCGGAATATGAAAATGGTGACGCCAAAGAAACCAATGCCGTCTAACATATAGAACGTATGGCGTCAAAATGATATGCCTGAGGTCAGCTCGAATTTGTATGATTCATTTTTCTCACTGCTTTCGCAAAGGAAATCGTGTACGATATGCGCCAGTCAGACGCGATTGAATCTTTTTTTTTTTTTTTTTTTTTGCTCCATTAGAAAGTAGTTTTATGAAATCGCTACAAACTACAACATTTTTGTATCGCGCTACTCACTACACTACTTTTTTTAAAAAGTAGTGCGCTACACTACAAACTACTAAAAAATGTAGCTACTACAGTAGTTTCGCTACTTGTAGCGCGCTACTTCCGACCACTGAACTGTATACATGTTTTTATAAAGTTTATATAAAATAAAGTGTTGAAATTGTTTTCTTTCATTTTTTAGTAAAAGAAAGTTTGCCACTTTTAAAATTTTTGTTTATTTCTTTTCGTATTTGTGGTTATTATTCTTTATTTATTTGCTCATTTCAGTGCAGTTTTTGCAACTAAAGAAAACTGAAGAATTGAGATAGTTAACCCATTAATGCCTGATAGTATTTTTCCAAAGACATTTTGCATACTGGTTACACGGCTACAGAACACTTAACAATGGTTATGTACTGCAATCTGTTAATAATGAATTGAAACAATACCAAAGTAATAATTGAACACTATCATTTGGTTGAAATGTTCATTTTTGGTCAATTCAAACAGTTTTTGGACCGTCCCTAAAAAGGGACGCTAGGCATTAATGGGTTAAATACATATACTTAAAAATAGTTTCAAATGTGAAGGTTACTGAAAGATTACTTAGTATCGGGGGGGGGGGGTTATTTAGGTGGATAAAGTTACGCCAGCTGATTTAGTATCTCAGATATTTCAAATATCAATTTATATCCTACATAAATATTTGCTAGTTACTTTCAAGGAGTAAAAATGTTTACTAGGGAAATCTTGAATTTCTGAAATAAAGATACTTATTATTACAAAATATTTTATTTATTGGCTAGATTTTGATACAAGAGATATTTTTTAAAAAAGTTGCTCAGTTTCATTATTTTGAAACTTCATGTAATTTTTTATGTATTGACAACTCTTTCTTGATCTCTAATATTTTCATTTTCATAATCTTCTTTCTTTTCTAGCTTTTGTCCTCAGACATATAACGGAGAACACTGTCCTAAAACAACATCACGTGTAACACGGACTGTTATTATGTCAGAGCCAGGAATTTCAAACATTGCTTCTAATAAAATAGTCTCCTGTAAAGATATAAAAATGAGTAAAATGATGGCAAAACATATTTTGCAGAGTCTTTAATTCTATGCTTTTACAAGAATTGCATGCTCATTTGAACAATTCTAGAGTACAACCAACGATTCCAGTATGGTAACTATATAAGTATTTTTGAATTTAGAGATTATTTTTACTATAATCAGTTAATCTCAGGAAGTAATTTCATTTTCAATACATTAACAGAAATTAAATATTTTACTTTTTATATAAAAAAGGTTAAATCAAAGACATTTAAAAAAACTAATAAAGATTAAAACCACATTTTCAATACATAAAAAGAAATTAAATATTTTAATTTTTTACATTTTATTAATTTTTGAGCATTACCATGTTCTAATAAATTTACTTGTAACCATCAGTTTTCAGTTTCGATTCCAAATTTATAGTTCTTGCTGTTATTTCCTAAAGCTATCTCTTTGAACTTACTTTACGCTTCACACGTACAACTACGTTAAACTCTAGTTATCCGCGTGAAGTTACTTATTTTACAATAGTAGAAACTTAGTTAATGATAAAAGTCATTTTATTACAACTTGTCATGAGATCAAGGTCAGAATACTTGTATGACCCCTGGCCTTATAAGACGATTTATCAAGGCTAAAATATGTGCCTTAGAGCCAGACTAATGTAAGTCCATTTTCGTTACTTTTCAGAAGAGCGCGAAAACATTTCTCTGATGCATAAAAGGATCGGACTAGAGCTCTTTTGATGCTGCTAAATAATTGTGAGGAATTTCTTTAATAAAATAATGTTCTCATAGGTCGATTCAGAATAAAATTCTACTTACAATGCAGTAATAAAGTAAAAATTGCCATTTTTGGACTGACACTATTCTGGCTTTGATGTACAGAAATAAGGAACAAGCAATTCATATTAACACATGTTCATGTAAGCTCACATTATAAAATAAATATAAATTAAGTATGAAACAGCAGTGTACTGATGCACTAAATACAAAAGTGGTATCTGCAGCTCCCCTCCAAATGAGAAAATGTATTTAAAAGGAATTCAATATATTTGATTAAGATTTTTTAGATTTATTATTATTTTTTTTAATATTTCTCATTTACAAATGGCCATAAAACATCCTATATATATAATATTCATTATAAAGAATCACCTCTTTACAATAACTCAATTTTGATAAAAAGTGCAGATACAACTTGTGTCCTTAAAATCACAGTATAGCTCTTTTAAAAATTTTGTAATCAAAAGACTTTACCTTATTAGGTAAAAATAAAGTATGACACATTAAATGTATAATTTAAATATTTTCTCTAATAAATGGCAGTAAAAAGTCAAAAGTTTTCTTGCTCTTAATTAATAAATCATACCATACCATTATTTAGTGGCTTCTGAACGATGATAGTCCATTCCGTACTAGTTCATAAGTATCCAAAAATGTTATTGTTACATTAAGTTTTCCAATACAAGTTTCAGGGTCACTTGCATCATAAACTAAAAATAAATAGACAAATGAAATGCTTTGTCTTACATTCCAAAAAACTTCATTATTCAGAATGTTTAATGAAAAAAAAAACATAATATTTAATTAATGTGTAAGTAAAAGATGTAGTGAAAAGGCAACAAAAAACTTTCAGTAATGAACATTTTTTCAGAAAATAACTTTCAAAAGTTAAACTTACTTGTATAAAAAAAAATCTTTAGTTTAAATATAGAACATGGTCCTCTTGCTTTAAAATGAACCTTTTTTTGAATCCATATTTTTCTTCAAGTCGCAAAAAATTATATATACTAGTTGTAAACTTATAAGAATTTACCTATCCCGATTTTAAACAATAATTAAATCACTGTTAGTTACAGCTTCTTTATCTTTGCATTTAAAGTACTTGTACTGTTTAAAATATTCATATTGCATATTATTAGTTTTGTTGGAACAGACGAAGACCATAGTTATCCTATTTTACTAATGTATAATCAGATTAATGTTGTTAAATACATTTGTTTTCTTTGAAATTAAAACTGAGCAGTTGAATCAATCGGTGAGTGCAAAAACAACAGTCACAAAATTTCGAAAATTCGTTTTTTTTGTGGAAACAAGCTGTGGGAGGCAAGATGCGTGTTGAGGTCAAAAATCACGTCAGATTACTAATTTGAAAAATAAGGGGCCTGTTATTTGAACGTTGACCGTAGAAACAATACTAAAGTTAAGACGGTTTCTCTCCCTCCCAATTTGAAGTTCTTGACTTACGCTGTTTATGCACTTATCGAATCAATTTTAGTTTATAGAATTACAGTCCACTTAAAATTGACCAGAATTCATAGTTTTGTTTATGTATGAGTACTTACTAAATATATCTTTACCAATAATATTTCTTTTCTTGTTAAAAACCTAAAAATAGTAAAATATACATTCAGAACTGAAGCACATTTAGATACATACAAATTCATAAAATTTAAAACATTAAAGTGAAAAAGATATGATTTTTCTTTTCTTTTTTTTTTTTTGTTATAGATATTTTTTTAATATAAAAGTTGAAATCAAAGAAAATATGCTAAACCTTTAAGGCTTTTTTTTTAAAATATAATTTAAATTCCAAAAGCTCCAAATATAGCTTTAACAAATTAAATTACAAGCAGATATTTTGTTCAGGAAATTAACTTACTTCATATAAATCTACAAAACCAAAACCCAAATCTTCACACTGAAAAACATTGTCAGCACAATCTTCAGTTACAACAGCGAATTTAATCCTATTTAATAGAATGTTATTCATAATGAAAATTCGCTATGCAAAAACACATAAATATTGTTTCAAACATGATAGTTTAAGTTTTTTTTTTTTTTTTTTTTGTACTTGATCTGTTGTAATCTAGCGAAATTTTGAGTTGATTCTATTAATTTTCATTTAAAATTGCCTCATTTTTCGGAGTCTTACTTTAGTAGTTGTTTTTTCTGCATAGTAGCATTTAAAATGGCAGCCTATGGGTTTGATGCAAAATGAAAGAGATATGAGCCAGCTGGCATCATTTTGGCACCACCAATTTGAATTTATCACACAAAATTTAAAGATAGTTTCCATTATAGAAAAAAAAAAACATCACATAGTTTGATTTCCTCTTCACTGCATTTTATTTTAAAAACTGTCTGAGTAAATTCAAAAACCATGATGGTAGGTGGTGTTATTGGAGGAGTAATGCATGAATAAATTAACAATTAGTCTCAATTTTTAACTCATATAAATAAGACTGAAACTCAACAATTTTAACTCAAATGGTAAAACAGAAACAGAACACAATTTTCTTGCATTTATGTAAAAGAATAGTTGAGTTTTGAAAAAAAAGAAATTAACTAAACAGATTTCAATGTTGCCCACCCCTCATATTTTTTAATTTTTTTATTTATTCATTTTTTTAAATTTCAACATAAACTATTTCTACTAAAAAAAGTTGCCAGTTTCATAAATATTTAAATTACCCTCTTTGCGTTAAAATTAAAATATATTTATTTCCAGTAACCTGAAACTTTTAATGTGTGTCTCTTTTCAGATACTCATCTATAAATATTTCAAACAAATAAAATAAAAAATTATACTTACAAACTTGATTTAGGAGAGTCTGAAAAAAGCATTCGTCTCAACAAGTTGTATCTCTCAATGTCCTTACGCTTTATTTGGAATACTATGGAAATATCAAGTAATTTAAAAATTAAGAAACAAATAAATGAAAGAAGTTTTATCTTGGCTACATTGAATCTGTGAATGAAATTTAACCCGTTAATGCCTGACATTTTTTTCCGTAAAGATATTTTGCATACTGGTTACAAACAGTGTTTAATAGGGTGAGTCGAAAAAATCGATTTTTTTATTTCGAAATCGCATTACCTCTCAAAAGTTGTGGTTTAGTATCCACAACTTGGGAAAAATAAGAAAAAAATTCTTAGTTGACGTCTTCGGTTCACGCATGAGGCTCAAAGTTGGAAAAAATATGTTAAAAATGGAAATTTTCAAAAGGAAAAAAGAAGAAAAAAATAGTAACTTTTTATAATGCAACTGCCATAAGCTGTAAATATTTTGTGCATTTTTAATCTAAAAAAATATTTTATAGCTTTTACATACGATCATTAGTTTGCACATCAGCCTTAAATTGGGCTAAAATCGCCTACAATGTCAAATTTCGAAAATATCGATTTTTTTAATTTCGAAATCGCATTACCTCTCAAAAATTGTGGTTTGGTATCCAAAATTTGGGAAAAATAATAAAAAAAAATCTAAGTTGACTTCTTCGGTTCGCGCATGAGGCTCAAAGTTGGAAAATATATGCTAAAAATGGAAATTTTCAAAAAATAATTTGAAAAAAAAAGTAATTGTTTTCTATCGAATCTGATTTAAATTGTTAGTAGATAACATAATTTGAACCGAAAAATATAGATATAACTTTTAGAAGATACATTCTGTTTGTGCATAAGGCTCAAAATAGGGAAAAAAAAAAAGTTAAAAACTGAACCAGAACGCACTATGTCGGCACTGTGCCGGTATATTTTTATTCTACAGCCGACTTTTCTAGACATTAAACATATTCTAGGAGACAGTTCAAAGTCCCTGCAGTCTGCACTCTGTTTGGTTGTCACTTAGTCAGCTAGACCCGCCAAACAAACAGAATCTTTAATTAGCAACTGAAAGTGGAACAAAAAGTACAGCGTGTTTAGCTTTGGTGAGTTTTTTTTGTAACTTTATAGCATATTTTTATGCTCAAGTTTTGTTATACTGTTCTCCGTTCTCCGACTAATAAATAATGGAACCCCGGAAAACTTCTAAACGTTTAATTGTTTGTCCGTTTTTTGGTGCATCGAAAGGGTTAAGTCAAAGTGATTTACCCACATGTGCAGATGTGTTGTTAACTAGTTTTGAAGAAAAATCGCAATATGTGAAAGGCGAACCTTTTCAAGGATTTCAGATTGCATATCTGCTTAAATAGAAGAAATTTACTGCAAAGCTTCTATACCAATGTACAGTGGTAATACCAATGTGCGTTCTATACCAATGTACAGATGTATAGTGTACATCTACAAGATCTACTTGGCTTTTTAGCACAAGAACACGACAAATTCATTGCACACTTGAAAGAAGCAACGTCAAAAAGTTTAGACTTCGCTTAATTAACAAAATGATTGAGTTTTGTCTTGAAGTTCAATTTATCTTTATCACGACTAAATGACTTTCTCAAAGTGTAGTGTTATGGTAATCCTTTATCAATTTTACAATACGTACATGACTGACCGTTGGTATAGAAGCTTTGCAGTAAATTTCTTCTATGAGCTATGCAATCTGAAATCCTTGAAAAAGGTTCGCCTTTTACAGATTGCGATTTTTCTTCAAAGCAAGCTAACAACACATCTGCACATGTGGTTAAAACACTTTGACTTAACCCTTTCGGTACACCAAAAAACGGACAAATAATTAAACGTTTAGAAGTTTTCCCGGGTTCCATTATTTATTATTCGGAGAACGGAGAACAGTATAACAAAACTTGAGCATAAAAATATGCTATAAAGTTACAAAAAAAACTCACCCAAAGCTAAACACACTGCACTTTTTGATTCACTTTCAGTTTCTAATTAAAGATGATGTTTGTTTGGCGGGTCTAGCTGACTAAGTGACAACCAAAGGGAGTGCAGACTGCAGGGACTTTGAACTGTCTCCTAGAATATGTGTAATGTCTAGAAAAGTCGGCTGTAGAACAAAAATATACCGGCACAGCGCCGACATAGTGCGTTCTGCTCCAGTTTTTGACATTTTTTTTCATATCTTGAGTTTTATGCACAAACAGAATGTATCTTCTAAAAGTTATATATAATTTTTTGGGTTCAACTTATGTTATCTACTAACAATTTAAAGCAGTTTCGATAGAAAAAAAATTACTTTTTTTTCAAATTATTTTTTTAAAATTTCCATTTTTAGCATATATTTTTCAACTTTGAGCCTCATGCGCGAACCGAAGTAGTCAACTTAGATTTTTTATTTATTTTTCCCAAATTTTGGATACCAAACCACAACTTTTGAGAGGTAATGCGATTTCGAAATAAAAAAAAAATCGATATTTTCGAAATTTGACATTTGTAGGCGATTTTAGCCCAATTTAAGGCTGATGTGCAAACTAATGATCGTATGTAAAAGCTATAAAATATTTTTTTAGATTAAAAATGCACAAAATATTTACAGTTTATGGTATTTGCATTATAAAAAGTTACAGTTTTTTTTTTTCTTTTTTCTTTTTGAAAATTTCCATTTTTAACATATTTTTTCCAACTTTGAGCCTCATGCGCGAACCGAAGACGTCAACTTAGAATTTTTTTCTTATTTTTCCCAAGTTGTGGATACTAAACCACAACTTTTGAGAGGTAATGCGATTTCGAAATAAAAAAATCGATTTTTTCGACTCACCCTAGTGTTTAATGGACAGGAAAAATAATGTAAAAAATATTTTTTTTATTAAGGAAAGAAAAATCGGCTCTTAAAAGTTACGATAGACCCCAGAGGGTACATACTACTTTTACTAAAAAAATTTTCTGCCTACGATATATTTAACAAGACATTTTATAAGAAGAAATAAAATCAGCAATTAACATAAACTGGGAAGCTGGGAATAACTTTGAAAACTTAGTTTTTTTCTTGAGATTGTGAACAATGTAATTTTTGATGAAGATCATATTAAAACTGCTACAGAACGCACTTTACAATGGTTAAGAGCTGCAATCTGTTAATAACGAATTGAAACAGTACCAAGGTACTAATTGAACACTATTATTTGGTTGAACTGTTCATTTTGGGGAAAATCAGATCCTTTTTTGGACCATCCCTAAAAAGGGATGCTAGGCATTCATAGGTTAAAATGTTTAAACTTTAAAAACAATGATTTCATCAAACTGAAAGAGATAAGCTTTAAAATACATTTATGTTATCTTTTACAAAATAAAAAAATCATAATTTTGGATAGACTGACAAAGAATATAATTTTAACCATAATAATGCATTTAGAATAATACATAATCACTTTTCTCTGCAATTATTGTCTTTTTCCTACCAACAACTAAATTTTGCTTACCTTTTTCAAAATTGAAATTTATTTTTTTAGGCGGTTCAACTTTTGGTAACGACAAGGGAGTTTTAAGTTCTTCACGTGGATAATCTAAAAATCTGTACTCCACATACAGCATTTTTATATTAGCATCAGCTAGTACTGCAGCATCTTCATTTAAAATGAGATACGACACAGTTATTGTGATGGTTATTAGCTGAAAAGGAGAAAAGTAAACTGAGTTCACGCAAAAAACAAGAGAGGTGGAGTTCTACACAGCTGATAAAAGCAATTATTTTTTACAGTTGATAATTTTTATGGTTTTAGGAAGGGGTTTTTTTTTCATTAATAACTAAATGCACCAGTGAAGTAATAATTAACAGAACATGAAACATTTATTTCAATAGCAAGACTTTGCATCAAAAATGAACATACGAAACTAAGTTTATATGTTATATGGAGCACAAAATTTAAGTTATTTCAATATTTCAAAATTTATTTTATTTGAAAACTAAAAGAGTAAATCATTTACTGTTTTTTAAAATATAAGTCAATTTTTGGCGTTAACCATAAGGAGCTTGGGGGCTCCTCTGGAAATCTTCTGAAATTGAAGTTAGAAAAATGCAATTTTGGCTACATTGCTGACCTTAAAGAAAGGTTCAAGGGCTGCCTTCAGATATGTATTGACATTTCAATTTGAAAAATGCAATTGTTAGTTAGTTTTAGTGATATTAGAGGAACTTTATAATGGTGATGTTCTAAAGAACAAATTTTTATGCTATCTTTAGTGAGGTAAAAAGAATAGGGTAGATTTGGAAACTCCGGGAAAATGCTTGACATTTAAATAAAAAAATGCATTTAATGAGCTGCATTAAGTGAAGCCAGAAAGAGGCTCTCTAGAAGATTCTTGAAATTTATGTCTTAAAAACAGGATTCCAGCTTTGTTTGGTAAATATTGGAGAAAAGGGAAGGCAGAGTTTCCTTCCCAAAGTCTTTGAAGAACTGAAACCAATTTCAAGCTAGCTGTGGTTTCAGAGACAAAATGATAACTTTCCCCAAGCTAATAAAAGTAGCGAAGCAAGTGTCCACTTTTAACCCTTGTAAATTACGGGTGTGTATGTCAGCAATCAATACTTTACTATAGAGCATTTTGTTTTCCCAAATGAGTCTGACACAATTTTAACACATCAGTAATAAGTGACAGAGTAAAAATTTATCCATTTAATTCTGCATAGTTTTAATAGCATGTAATACTGTTGGCAACACTTAATCGGGTAACAGATAAACAAATACCCCGCTTATACAAATAAACCACCACGGAACCGAATATTCCTTATGCAATAGACGCAATGTTAAAGATCCCGCCTAAACAAAAACTCTGCTTTCTTGAATAATATTTCTTGGAACCAGCAGTATTCGTTTAAGCGGAGCCAACAGTACTTTCAAAGTCTAATAAGTTCTTCAATGACAAATTTTGCATTCATCAATGTTTCTATCGTGTCATCAAAGGAAACAATAAAATAAAAAAAAAGAAAGTACCTTACACTCTGTGCAATTTCAAGTTTGATGACAAAAATGGTTTAGATATCAAAATAAAAAAAATAATATAACTTCTTGAATCTAGAAATAAAATTAGATGATTTGATTGCAAAATAAAATTAAGACTTATTTAAGTAGTTTGATGAAAGTGTAACTGGAGAAGCAAGTCATTTTGTTTATATCACATGAGCATAACTATCGCATAATACAAACGTTGTTTCACAAGACTGAAAAGGAAGAGACAGAAAGAAAAATTCAAAAATAAATAAATATTTTAATATTTATTAATAGAATAACTTGTTCTCATTACTGGGAATCAGAATGAATGTGCATGTTATTTTAAGATAAAATCAAAATGTTACAAAATGAAAAACATAGGCAATCTTTCTTACATATCATCAGAACATACAGTTTTAAATGCGTGGGTGCTTTTAAATAATGTAGGGATTTCCATTTAGAGATAATAAAATAATAAATTTGACAAAAATTCAACCAAAAAAAAGTCACAGCAACCTTTATTAAAAAATCCTCTTTCAAATTACAGTAAATATTAATAAACCCTCATTAATCTGCACCTTATAAAATCAGACTTAGTTTAATCTGGACAGCCATTTAGATTTTCATGCTAAATAAATGAAGGGAGATTTAAAGCAATAATTTAATTTTGTAAGCCATATTTTGTATTTTTGTACTTTTCTCTTATAAATTTTTAAATTTTATTCTCTTGAATTCAAAATGCAATGTTTACTGTATACTAGTTTGTTTCTGTACTTTGACTCAGTTTAAAGGTTACTATTTTGTTTAATCTCTAGTTTCATTAATTTGGACGACCTTGACCCATATTAATCAGACTAACAAGTTTCTACTGTACTATATTAATACTGAACCTTTTATAATCATAAATGGTAAACATTTTAATATTAACTATACAAGGAGAATTTAAAAACTATAATTTTAAACTCACTTTATCCTGTTCTATTTCTGACTGCAACTGCTGGGAAATTTTCAAATCATTATCTATTAAAATAAGTAAAATATATAAATACAGAGAAGAAAAAAACTCATCATTCACAAAGCAAAAAACTATATACTGCCTACAATTAAAATCACAATCGAGATTCTAAGGCATGGCTATGCGATAACTCCTAGTATGTGAGCTCAGCTGATAAAGTATGCTTTGAATTAGCTTACAGTTCCTGAATTAGCCGTTTTCATATTAATTCGAGTGCAAGTGTAATAAAAAAGCATAAGTAGATCTATTTGGCTTCTGAAAATGTACCAATAAGTCCAAACTAGGTCACAAGTGCATTTGTTTTAGTCAAACAATTTATATGATGCAAAAATTTATGTATCTTGATACGTACCTTTAAGATTAATTTTAAGTTTTAAAAAATATTTTTGATAAAAACAATATAAATATGATTGAAGTTAAAAATAAATGTAAATAAAGCACAAACTACGAAGAAGTATATTTTTTGTGATCAAATTTTGACATCATTAAGAACTCATTACTTTACCAAGGGAAAAAGTAAATTATTTTTGAGTAAAAACTAAAGGGAGAAAATAGGAACTTCAGAGCAAAAGTCATATCAACTACCATGTTTTTTTAATTTTTAAACAACGTGTTAAGAGACCAAATCAATATATATACACTGTTTCAATATCATACATACCTGTGCTAGAATTGCTCAATTCCATACCCTTAGTTAAAGGATAGCTTTCACTATGGGGGAAGATCGGTGAACAGTTGAGTGAAAAAATTGATGCATCAGAGTCCTAATCAAAATAGCAAGATGCAACTTATATTTTCTACGATGACAACAAGGAACTGAACTTTCATAAAAAAATTACAAAAAAAACTTGAATATAAAATTTCTAAACTCTTAAAATAAGAACTTTCAATGCTGAATAATATAGTAAACTTAAACAACGTATTTACTAAAAATTCTAATGTACAAGAAGACACACAACTTTTCAACATTTGCATAAAAGGTGATCACAACTAAATACACCATCTACAGGTTAAAAATCATTATTTCATAATTTTTTATTTCAAAACTTTTTAATTTATTTTAAAAAGAAAAAGAATAAAACAAACAACAAATATTTTTTAAAGCAAAATTCACAAACAGGTATGTAAGAGAGTCTAAGCTTAATAGTTTCAATAAGCAAAACTCAAAAGATATGTAAATGAAATTTACAAAAAAAAAACACATTACATTAAGAGTAATTAAAACAAGAAATTTTTTGTGGGCAAATAATGTAAAGAATTTGATACTAGCAAAATGCTGTCTGAATAGAATTTACATGGTGTATGCAGTTTTGATAAAACTAGTTTAAAGAAAAGAGGAAAAAAAAAACAGAAAATCATTAGTAATTTCAATATTTCTGTCCTCCACCCTTCAACTGTTTGAATAACTATCCATTAGAATCCTCGTTAATTCAATAACTTATGTGTTTAAGAAACTTACTGAAGAAGAGGATGCGCTCAGCTTTTTAATCAAAGGAGTAGAAGTCATTGGCCTGCTTGGAACACTCCTGCGTGGTTTTGATACAAATGGCTGTGTGGGTAGTGCACGTTTAGGAGAATCAACACTACCCACAATTTCTTCATCTGACCTTGATGATTTAATACTTTTTGTTGGTGATCTTTCAGGCTAAAATTAGTCATTTTTTTAACAAAGATGCATCAGATTTTTAAAAATACAAAAGAAAAATTATTTATTTAAACAAATAAATCTCTTATTGCAAATAAATATTCAATTTAGATGACACTGCTGAATACCTCTCTGCTCATTGAATTCCAAGTAAACAGAAATGACTGAAAATATGAATGAGAAACCATGAATCTTAAATTTAGTGATCCCCTCCTTTCTATTATAATATTTCAGAGATACAAGATAAAAAGCAAACCAATCCCCAGAGTGTATAAAAGAATTAATTGTGTCATACCTGCGGAGTGAAATGAACATTTTCTGATGAAAAAGGGATGTAATCATACTGCCAATATATTAAAATTTCAATAGAACCACAATCAAGATCTTTATCCTGAAATAAAGAAATAAAGTTATTATCACAAAATTTACCATATTTCTAACAATTCTAACATCACAACATCTTGCTGCAAATTATAATTACATCATTAATTTAACAAGAAAATTGAAACTTTCTTTTAATGTTTCAATTATTTAATTGTGTTATGCAAATAAACATTTACATGTAACAGCTTTTATGTGAGAAAAATGAAAGATTAAGTATGAGAAAGGTGCAATATGCTTTAAAAAGTCACAAAAGGGAGGTCATGGATTGGTTTTAGAACACACAATTCCTCTAATTATAATAGTTTCAAACAATTTTATTACATGATGTATATGTATATGTATATATATATATATATATGTATATGTATATATATATATATATATATATATATATATATATATATATATATATATATATATATATATATATATACACTGCTTGACATTGAAAATGCAACACCAAAAAGGAGTGGTCACAAATTCATGCAAATTTTACCGTAGCCGCACGTTACTGAGTTATGCAAATGATATGAAATGCGCAGCTCTCCGACGCATGCGAAGTAAGATATAAGAGAATGAAGTTGAAAAGTGGGCTATGTTCATGTTGGTTTTTCTGCCAGACTAATTATCGGAGAAATTTGGTTTTTGTCTCGAAGGATACGTGTGATAGGAGGAAATGCCACGCCGTCCTCAACGAAGACACTTCCAGCATATAGACGACTTTACAAGGGGTATGGTGATCGGACTGAGAAGGGGAGGTTGATCCATACGTCAAATTGCAGCTGATACCCACATGGATGCAAGCACTGCATCGGCTGTGTCGGAGATGGTTGGAAAGAGGAAATGTAACCACATTGAGGGGTGCAGGTGCAGCCAGAGTGACGTCAGACCGCTTGGATCACGGATTCACCGACAAGCTGTGGCGGACCCGCAAGTCACTTTTACGTCGATTCTGCAGCACGTGCAAGGTACACTAGATGTTCCTGTGTCGACCAGAACCATTTCCCGTCGACTGGTTGCACGTGGCCTGCAATCACGGCTCCCGCTAAGAAGACTGCCATTGACCTCACAGCACAGACTCCAACGTTTGGAATGGTGCCGGACCACAGCGACGTGGATGGTAGAATGGCAAACCGTAGTGTTCTCAGCTGAATCCCGCTTCTGTTTGTCCAGCGATAGTCATCGCATACGTGTGTGGCGTCGACGTGAAGAAAGATCGAATCCGGCAGTAACTGTGGAACGCCCCACAGCGCGACAACGTGGCATAATGGTTTGGGGCGCTATTGCATACAATTCCGTATCACCTCTAGTTCGTATTCGGGGCACTATGACGGTCCAACGATATGTAGATACTGTACTGCGGCCGGTGGCAATCCCCTACCTTCAGGGTCTGCCAAATGCAATTTTTCAACAGGATAACGCCCGGCCCCATAGTGCTCGAATCAGCCAACATGTTCTACGAGGTGTACAGATGCTTTCCTGGCCACCATACTCTCCTGACTTGTCACCAATCGAACATGTGTGGGACGTGATTGGACGCCGTTTGCAGAACCTGCCACTGCCTCGTTCAGAGGACGAACTGTGGCAAATGGTTGAAAGGGAATGGAGTGCCATCCCTCAGGACACCATCCGCAGGCTTATTGACTCTATGTCTAGACGTGTTTCTTCGTGCATCGCTGTCCGCGGTGGTTCTACTTCTTACTGAGCCGACGCCGTCCTCGCTCTAAATTTTGCTTATTTATTTTGAAATAAATATCACTTATTGTTCCATGCTGTCTCTGTCTTCTTACCAAATTTCATCAATTTCTGACCACTTGGTGTTGCATTTTCAATGTCGAGCAGTGTATACATACATACATTTGGTGTCAAAGTTCAAAATTAGACTTTTCCCACCTATAGGAAAACTGCCCATGGCCCATTTGTTGCTTAAAGTCTCGTTAATGCAAAAATTCTCATAATTTTATCTTATCATAATTTGCTATGCTAGAGAAATGCATCAAATTTCTGAAAATGAAACGTTTACTAGTTGAACTCATTGATAGCAGTGTAGTAGAGTTTCTAGAGATTTTAAAAGGATAGTCAAGAGTTAACTGCATTATTACAAACCAGTAAGCATGCATTTTGTGCAACATGTCTAAGTAGAAAAAAGTTATAAATCATATCATTAAAGATTTTATTTTCTGTAGAGATAAAAATAACTGGAAATCGATCAAAATTAATTTTATACATTAACAAATAATGCATAATAGATTGGTGTAATACTTACTTTCTTCAATTGGAATACTCCTTTTATTGGGTGATTTTGAGACAATGGATGAAGTTGTACTTCTGCTCTTCCAATGTATGATGTGATATTTAGTTCATTTTCCTCAAAAACATAGATGAATAGATTCTAATGGATAAAAATTCATATTATCAGTTCAAAAAAAAGTTAAGTTTTAAAAGGAAATGAATTTTTGAACAGATATATAAGTTTGACATAAAATATAAGTCTACAAAAAACACATATGCAAACTAAGCATTCTTTTATCAATACAAGCTTATGTAAAAATGCATATCCTTTAACATTGGCCATCCTGTTCAGAGGTGCCCTGGTGGGAGGTCAGGGAAGGTCAGTGACCTCCCCAAAACTTTTTTATTTGGTAAATTTTCTCTAACATTTCAGCAAATTTAGAGATTTCATTTCAAAATTACAATTTTTAAAACATTTTTCTTCAATTATAAAATAATGATCTTCCCAACAATGCCTAATATAATGATGTCTTTCGTATTAAACATACATATTTGTGAAAGCTTGTATTTTTTCAATGTTTTAAATTTCATGTTATTATTTATATTGATGTTATATTTGAAATGATGTAAATACCTTGAAAGAAAAAATATATTAATTTACATATTACTTCTGAAACTTAAAATGGAGGATAATATTTAATGTCGTGGTTTTGAGCAGTGAATTTCAATTTTTCTGTTCCAGTTTCAAGCTGAAAATACTTTCTGCCTGTATAAACTTCTTACTAGAAACTTCGGTTTTTCACTTTAAAAAAAAACTATGAGAATCGTTAAGTTTCAAAATGTAGATAAACATAGATGAATTATCAAAAACTTGCATGCATTTTTAAAACGTTTAACTTCACTATCCTTTCGAATATTCTTTGTACAATATTGATGATTATTCATATACAGCATTGATACAAATAATAAATCACTCATAAAAGAATGAGAATAAAAAAGAGGCAAATGTGTCAGATAATGGAAAAAATGAAGCCATTTCTGGATATGGAATAAGAAAAAAAGATAGAAAGAAAATATTTAAAAAGTTCCATAGGGTTACATTCATTTTTAAACTATAGGAGTTTTATCTCAAGTAAAACTGAAAAGCAGAAATATATGTGAGCCCGTACAAAAAATAAACATACAAAATATAAAGATAATTAGCAACTGAAATAGGGCAATTAAAAATAGATTTAGAAAAATAAAATATCCTAGATGCTTACTTCAGTTCGTATATACTTCTCAAAAGCATATTCGGTATGAAGAGAAAATGTTCGATGATCAGAAAATTCAGGATTATTTGAAGCTGGTATGACTACAGTATCCTGATCAGGAAGATCATAAAACTTGTAAACACAAAATGTCGATGGCTGTACATCTAAAAAGTAAATATTTAATATTAAACATTGGTGAATACTGCACATTAAAAGAAGGTCTTCAAATACAGCATGTAACATTAAAAAGAAAAACTATAAAGACAAAATATCATGTTTTTTTTTCTCTTTATTAACCTTTTGGATCCGGGCTATTGGTATAGAAGTTTTCCTTTTGAGTTGGGCGGTACAACTGTTGAACCTCAGATCTCTTTTCCTCTGAAGACAGGAAGGTGCACTGGCAAGCACTTAGGTTTTATGACTTCACGGTTCAAATATAAAGCCGTAATACCCCAGTAAGGGGTATGAAATCTTGGAAAAATCCCCGGCTCCAAAGGGTAGAAGCAAAGATTGGAACCCCGTCTTCAAAGGAAAAAAGACTTGTGGTACAGCATGTGTACCACCCGGTTCTTAAAAGTTGAATGAAGTGAAAAGGGGACCCCCTTAAGGCAGCGCAAGCACTGCGACCCCAGGTCTATTGTACTATCTTCTTAAAGGTTAAAACAAATTTAAGAAAAGGAATATATTTTCATACACAGTAAAGCCTTGATTAACCAAAGAAAAATTCAGCTTCAGTAAATCGAAAGTTTTGTAAAAAAAAAGTACAAAAAAATGGTCAACAACTCTAACTAAATAAATGTAAACGAGTACATATTTACAAAATAATTACTACAAGCACTTTTAATCATGTTACTATTATTACAAAAAATAAATGTGTTCAATAAATGTCACGCAAGTCAGAAAATGCAATAGAAATGCAAATTGTAGAGACACAATATAGTAAACTAAAATCTTTACTGAGTTATTCATAATGCAGTTAACTTTATGCATTGCTGCTTAACTGCAAACAGTAAAATACAGGGTGTCCACTCCAATCGTGGACCAATAGCTAATTTCTAAACCGTTAGAGATACGCATATAGTTCATTTAGGAAAAAATCTCCAAATTACGAAAGGAATTTTGGGTCTATTCAATGTTTTTCAAAAAATCAAATTTTGAAAGAGTTACGAAATTTAAATTTTTATACAGCCCCCCAGTCCTGTCAATCATATTTAGTAAAACATTCTTGACACTGTAACGTTTAAAACTAAAAAAAAATCACTCTTCTACGACAAAAATTGACCGAGTTATGACGTTTTGAAAAATCAAGATTTTGAATGATTTTGCATACGGTCCCTTCAGCGATCTCTCGATGACGTCGTGAAATAATGCAAAATCTTGATTTTTCAAAACGTCATAACTCGGTCAATTTTTGTGGTAGAACAGTGATTTTTTTTTAGTTTTAAACGTTACAGTGTCAAGAATGTTTTACTAAATATGATTGATAGGACTGGGGGGCTGTATAAAAATTTAAATTTCGTAACTCTTTCAAAATTTGATTTTTTGAAAAACATTGAATAGACTCAAAATTCCTTTCGTAATTTGGAGATTTTTTCCCAAATGAACTATATGCTTATCTCTAACGGTTTAGAAATTAGCTATTGGTCCACGATAGGAGTGGACACCCTGTATAATTACTAAATAAACGAAATTTTATTTTCAAGAATCTATTCATCTATATTTTTGATGAAAATGAACCAGATGTCACATCATACATTGGAAGAGCAGAAGTACCACTTCATCCATTGTCGCAAAATTATTTAATGTTCCAGAACTTTAAACAGATTTGTAATAAAACGGGGGCAATAGGAATGTATGAGTAAGTACAAATTAAGGAAAAGCTAAATTAAACTACTTAATGCATTTGCTCATGCATACAGGCAAAAGTTACTGGCAAACACTTTGTTTTTATATCATTTTCTTAAAAATAACAATCAAATAACCTCCCTCTTTCTAGTCACCCTCCTGGCTGAAATTGTGGGGAGAAAAACATATACTATACCTTACTGTCAAAAAAAAAAACCTTTTTCCTTGCCAATTATTTTGAAAAATATTTGTGCCTTAAGTGGTTATTTAATATTCCCTTTCTGAGCAAGATATCAAGCATTTTATAAGTATGATAGGTTGTTTGTAACGAAATATAGAAGCAGATTAGATGGCACATTTCTATTTAATAACTAATATAGATTTAAGTTATGTCAGTTGAACAGCACATGGCATAGTACTGTGAGAACAAGAAAAATGCAGGAAAGTTGCTGATGCAGCAAAAATGCATCAAATATACACTGCTCGACATTGAAAATGCAACACCAAGAAGGAGTGGTCAGAAATTGATGAAATTTGGTAAGAAGACAGAGACAGCATGGAACAATAAGTGATATTTATTTCAAAATAAATAAGCAAAATTTAGAGCGAGGACGGCATCGGCTCAGTAAGAAGTAGGACCACCGCGGACAGCGATGCACGAAGAAACACGTCTAGGCATGGAGTCAATAAGCCTGCGGATGGTGTCCTGAGGGATGGCACTCCATTCCCTTTCAACCATTTGCCACAGTTCGTCCTCTGAACGAAGCAGAGACAGTTTCTGCAAACGGAGTCCAATCACGTCCCACACATGTTCGATTGGTGACAAGTCAGGAGAGTATGGTGGCCAGGAAAGCATATGTACACCTCGTAGAGCATGTTGGCTGATTCGAGCACTGTGAGGCCGGGCGTTATCCTGTTGAAAAATTGCATTTGGCAGACGCTGAAGGTAGGGGATTGCCACCGGCCGCAGTACATCATCTACATATCGTTGGGCCGTCGTAGTGCCCCGAATACGAACTAGAGGTGATACGGAATTGTATGCAATAGCGCCCCAAACCATTATGCCACGTTGTCGTGTTGTGGGGCGTTCCACAGTTACTGCCGGATTCGATCTTTCTCCACGTCGACGCCACAGACGTATGCGATGACTATCGCTGGACAAACAGAAGCGGGATTCATCTGAGAACACTACGGTTTGCCATTCTGCCATCCACGTCGCTCTGATCCGGCACCATTCCAAACGTTTGAGTCTGTGCTGTGAGGTCAATGGCAGTCTTCTTAGCAGGCGCCGTGATTGCAGGCCACGTGCAACCAGTCGACGGGAAATGGTTCTGGTCGACACGGGAACATCCAGGGTACCTTGCACGTGCTGCAGAATCGACGTACAAGTGACTTGCGGGTCCGCCACAGCTTGTCGGTGAATCCGTCGATCCAAGCGGTCTGACGTCACTCTGGCTGCACCTGCACCCCTCAATGTGGCTACATTTCCTCTTTCCAACCATCTCCGACACAGCCGATGCACAGTGCTTGCATCCATGTGGGTATCAGCTGCAATCTGACGTATGGACCAACCTCCCCTTCTCAGTCCAATCACCATACCCCTTGTAAAGTCGTCTATATGCTGGAAGTGTCTTCGTTGAGGACGGCGTGGCATTTCCTCCTATCACACGTATCCTTCGAGACAAAATCCAAATTTCTCCGATAATTAACACAGCCCACTTTTCAACTTCATTCTCTTATATCTTACTTCACGTGCGTCGGAGAGCTGCGCATTTCATATCATTTGTATAACTCAGTGACGTGCGTCTACGGTAAAATTTGCATGAATTTCTGACCACTCCTTCTTGGTGTTGCATTTTCAATGTCGAGCAGTGTATAACACAAGAAATGTTGCAAAAATATGTATTTATTTCACTCACTTATTAACAACCTACCTTTTTGACTTGAGCTTAAATTCAATCCTCTGATTATTTTGATATGTAGCTCATTAACATGCAAATCTTTGCCAACAGGTTGCTTCAACAAATTCACAGCAGAAGACATTTCTTTGTTATGGTGTATGTACTTCAAAGCTTTTAATTTTTCCTACATAATTATAAATTTTAATTTTGTTCAGGCTATGAATTAGCAATTAAAATTTTCAGATGTTAAAATCAGACAAATATTGACTTAAAAAAAATAATAATACCAATGAATTCAATATATTAACAAAAATTTTCTATACAACTAATGAAAATTCCAAATTTCAATAAAAGAAACAAGCAGTTGATTTTGAAATCTTAAAAAAAAAAAAAAAGGATAAGCAAACACTGAGAAAAAAAGAAAATTTGAATGAAGAAAAATATAAAATTTTATGTAGCTGAAGAAAAAGAAACAAATGCTGTAATTTACTTCAAATATTGAGAATCTTTGAACTGAAAGAACTCCTTTTTAGGAAATGCAAAAGACAAAATGCAAAATTTTGCAAAAGATGCTGCAAAATGTAATGCATAAAACTAAATAAAAATATACTTGATATTTTTCAGTACCAGAAAGGTTTCAGAAATGTGCTCTTTTGGTTATGAATGTTAGTTTAACATGATTAACTGAGTATAAATGGACCTTGAACATGTAGGCTTTTTTGGCAACAAAAAACAGCCTTCCTCTTGTTTCAGTAGTATTGTAATTGTATTCAGTAAAATACAATTTAATTATGAGTAAAAATTAAAATAAATCGAGAGATTAGGAACTCATAGTAGACAACACTTTTCAAGCCAATTAAGACAATTTGCTTGATTACATAAAGTGTATATATACATACATATATACACTGCTCGACATTGAAAATGCAACACCAAGAAGGAGTGGTCAGAAATTCATGCAAATTTTACCGTAGACGCACGTCACTGAATTATGCAAATGATATGAAATGCGCAGCTCTCCGACGCACGTGAAGTAAGATATAAGAGAATGAAGTTGAAAAATGGGCTATGTTCATGTTGGTTTTTCTGCCAAACTAATTACACTGTTCGACAAAAATAAACCTTGAAAATGCTTCTGGTATTTTGAAGGCTGATTCTTATGTAAAATGACCCCCTGAATCCGAATATGACCCCCGTTTTTCCCCATCACGTCCCAATTTTTTTTAAAACGCCCCCCTTTTTTTTTTTTCATTTTTCCTTAGTTTCAGGGCTATAATATTTTTTTTTGAGGGGAAAGGAGCCTTATATTCACCAATAAATTTTTTTGGATGTCAAGAGAGACTCAAAGTTTAAAATCATGAGCACCGAGAAAAAATCGGGGAACTTGGGGGGGCGTGGCCCCCCAAAATATTTGAAAAATCACCAAAAACGATCTTTTTATTCTAGTTTCTTTAAAAAGACCTTTAAAACATTTTTTTCGATGCAGAACCAGAGTATAGGATCCGCTCCTATGGCTCCTGGGTCAGAAAAAATTTTCACGCTGTAAAATTAAAAAAAAAAAATAAAATAATTCTTTAAAAATCGCACTTTGCACTCGAGTTTTAAAGCAGGTCTTCAGCCAAAAAACATAATTCTAAAAGGCAACAGAGGTTCAAAGTTCAAATCATGTACATGTGTACCAAAAATATAAACTAGGGCGGTATACCTCCCCCCTCCCCCCCCCCCAAAAAAAAGAAAGGAAAATGCAATACTCTGATTTTTCACAAAAAAAAAAAAAAAGTTTAAAACGTCTCTTAGAAAAACAAGATTTTTTTTTTTTTTGGGGGGGGGGGGTACACCGCCATAGTTTATATTTTTGGTACACATGTACATGATTTTGAACTTTGAACCTCTGTTGCCTTTTAGAATTATGTTAACGGGTAACGTAATGTACTTTTCCCCTCCGAATTAGTAAAATGACTCTGAATTGGGGGGGGGGGGGGGAACTCTCTGGAAAGAGGGGGTGGAGGGGGGAAACTGAGGTCATATTTGGAAATAGGGAGTCATTTGACATAAGAATCAGCCACAATTTTGTTTTTTTTTTTGGCTGAAGACCTGCTTTAAAACTCGAGTGCAAAGTGCGATTTTTAAAGCATTATTTTATTTTTTTTAAAAAATTTTACAGCGTGAAAATTTTTTCTGACCCAGGAGCCATAGGAGCGGATCCTATACTCTGGTTCTGCACCGAAAAAAATGTTTTAAAGTTCTTTTTAAAGAAAGTAGAATAAAAAGATCGTTTTTGGTGATTTTTCAAATATTTTGGGCGGCCACGCCCCCCCCCCCCCCCCAAGTTCCCCGATTTTTTTCTCGGTGCTCATGATTTTAAACTTTGAGTCTCTCTTGACCTTCAAAAAAATTTATTGGTGAATATAAGGCTCCTTTCCCCTTCAAAAAAAATATTATAGCCCTGAAACTGAGGAAAAATGAAAAAAAAAGAGGGCGTTTTAAAAAAAATTGGGACGTGATGGGGGAAAACGGGGGTCATATTCGGATTCAGGGGGTCATTTTACATAATCAGCCTTCAAAATACCAGAAGCATTTTCAAGGTTTTTTTTTGTCGAACAATGTTATCGGAGAAATTTGGTTTTTGTCTCGAAGGATACGTGTGATAGGAGGAAATGCCACGCCGTCCTCAACGAAGACACTTCCAGCATATAGACCACTTTACAAGGGGTATGGTGATCGGACTGAGAAGGGGAGGTAGGTCCATACGTCAAATTGCAGCTGATACCCACATGGATGCAAGCACTGTGCATCGCCTGTGTCGGAGATGGTTGGAAAGAGGAAATGTAGCCACATTGAGGGGTGCAGGTGCAGCCAGAGTGACGTCAGACCGCTTGGATCGACGGATTCACCGACAAGCTGTGGCGGACCCGCAAGTCACTTGTACGTCGATTCTGCAGCACGTGCAAGGTACCCTGGATGTTCCTGTGTCGACCAGAACCATTTCCCGTCGACTGGTTGCACGTGGCCTGCAATCACGGCGCCCGCTAAGAAGACTGCCATTGACCTCACAGCACAGACTCAAACGTTTGGAATGGTGCCGGATCAGAGCGACGTGGATGGCAGAATGGCAAACCGTAGTGTTCTCAGATGAATCCCGCTTCTGTTTGTCCAGCGATAGTCATCGCATACGTGTGTGGCGTCGACGTGGAGAAAGATCGAATCCGGCAGTAACTGTGGAACGCCCCACAACACGACAACGTGGCATAATGGTTTAGGGCGCTATTGCATACAATTCCGTATCACCTCTAGTTCGTATTCGGGGCACTACGACGGCCCAACGATATGTAGATAATGTACTGCGGCCGGTGGCAATCCCCTATCTTCAGCGTCTGCCAAATGCAATTTTTCAACAGGATAACGCCCGGCCTCACAGTGCTCGAATCAGCCAACATGCTCTACGAGGTGTACATATGCTTTCCTGGCCACCATACTCTCCTGACTTGTCACCAATCGAACATGTGTGGGACGTGATTGGACTCCGTTTGCAGAAACTGTCTCTGCTTCGTTCAGAGGACGAACTGTGGCAAATGGTTGAAAGGGAATGGAGTGCCATCCCTCAGGACACCATCCGCAGGCTTATTGACTCCATGCCTAGACGTGTTTCTTCGTGCATCGCTGTCCGCGGTGGTCCTACTTCTTACTGAGCCGATGCCGTCCTCGCTCTAAATTTTGCTTATTTATTTTGAACTAAATATCACTTATTGTTCCTTGCTGTCTCTGTCTTCTTACCAAAGTTCATCAATTTCTGACCACTCCTTCTTGGTGTTGCATTTTCAATGTCGAGCAGTGTATATATATATATGTATATATATATATATATATATATATATATATATATTAGGGTGTCCCAAAAAAAACGAAAGGCGGAATTTTGTAACGAATACCCTCTTATTTTTTTTTTTTTTTTACATCAAAACAATTGTAAAAAAAGTTTCATGCAATTTGAACAACGGTAACTCGTGCCGACTTGCGTCCGAAAATGCGAACTAGCTTTTTTCACTAGGCCAAATCGAAAAAACTTTTTTCGGAAATTCAAGATTTCATGTAGGTAAAACGCTTCCCCTAGATCCCAACATCTCCCAAAAAAGCATTTATCCAAATTAAAAAATATTTAGGTACCCCAAATATTGCTTAAAATTCATAATTTTTTCCAAAAAATAGCTTTTTTTCTATGTATTTTGTAAACACCGAAAGATACATTTTAAGAAATTATCAAGATGAAAATATGAAGCATAAAGTATATAATTAGAGCTAAATATAAGTTTTTTCTCTCATTTTATATTTATTTCTTCCGGAAATTACTCAAAATTAAGGTTTTTTCCAGCTTTTAAGCTTTTCCATTTTAAATACATTTTTTTTATTGATCTGAAAGTATATTCTTTAGTGATTTTGGAACTTGATATTTTCTTTAAATGTATCAGTAATTTAAAATAAATAAATGGTTAAAATAAATAAATTGAAATAATAATAATAATAAAAAAAACTATGACAAAGGCTTATTTACAACATATATTTACTACAATATTACAGTTCAATAAACATTACTAAACATACTATCGTTTTAATGTGTTTATTGTAGTCAGAGTATATATTTCGGTGCTCTTGGACGCAACACAGCAAAAATTGTTTTTGCTCCTCATCAACTGTTAGCAAACCATGACAGTCCTGCATCATTTTGCAGCTCTTTCAGCTGTATCATTTACTGGCCTAAACACTGAGACCATCCTTTTTCCTTCGAGGAATTAAGTGTTATTCGCCCATAGAGAAGGACTCTCATTGAGAAAACTATCATCAATTTAGAGCCTAGTAAGCAAAGGCTATCTTTTAAATGATATGAACTTATCAATTGTTTTCTCTGCAAAATAATAAAATAACAGGTAACAAATGCGCGATATGAGGAAGTAACTAATTAAACTATTGGTTACTTACTCCCCCCCCCCATTTTTTTTCAATTCGGCTCAGTACACAAGTACTAGTTTACACTTTCAAGCACAAGTCGGCATAATTTGTAATTTTTGAAATTACAATAAACATTTTCAACAATCATATTGATATTAAACAAACATTTATTCAAATTTTTTTTGCACATACACTTAAAGAAAATATCAAGTCCCAAAATCACTGAAGAACAAACTTTCAAAACAGCATTTGCAAGTAAATAATAAAAAATGTAGTCGGGGAATGTGTGGCAAAGTTAAATAGCAGGGCAAAGTGAAATGGTGAAATATTTTCCCAGCTTGCAGTGTAACCTATCTAGCAATATTTTAACTAAGTTCCTAGATAGATAGTTAATTCCTGTCAAAAAATAAATAGCTCCAAAGATCAACGAAAAAATTCTACAAGCCATTTTAAAAATTCGATGCCTTTATTGTAATATTCGTGGTGTTTCAAAAATATTTGTTATTATAAAAGGATAAGGTTTTCGTAATCACCATTCAAACTATTAATTGAGACCTACTGATATCCAGTGCAGTCCTTATTTAGTTAAAATTAGGTATTTTTTATTTTTAATGTTCAATGTAATTTGTCAAGTGCACGCGGGGCAAAGTGAACTAGTTCATTTCGTGTACTTATTCATTCATTTATTAAATCACTCACGTATTTCTTCATTAATTCATTTACATTTTTTCTTAATTATTTACTCATACATTAACTCATTTTCTTATTCGTTCTCTATTTTATTCATTCATTTATTTTTTCTCACACATTAACTAATTTATTTATTCATTTACTTGGCTCATTCGTTTATTTGTCGTTAATAACTATTTTTTTGGTTTATTTTTGCATTACTTTGATGAAAATTACTGTTAATCGTCGAATTGAAAAAATTTCATAACGAAAATACTTTATTTTTCCCTTGCACCCATGTTGTTTTGAAGTGAAAATTTTTTGCGTTTTTCTAAAGTTCAAAATAACTGCCAAAGATGAAAAATAATATTTCAACCAAAGTATTATCAATAAAACATTATTCCTTAATGTACAAAAATTTTTACAACAAAATTTCCATTTGTTCCGTTTGAAGTAGGTAAGTAAATTTAACTATTTCATTTTGCCCCACATGAAAAATGATCAAATAAGCTTTGTGCTGAAATATAATTGAAATTAAAACCAACGTAAATAAAGCACAAATTAGGTAGAAAGTACAGCATGTACAGTACATGCTGTACTTTCTACCCAATTTGTACTTTATTTACGTTGGTTTTTAACTTCATTTGTAAAAAAATGTAGTATTTAAAGTGGAAAAATTTAACTTAAAACTTGAAAAAAACCTTAATTTTGAGTAATTTCCGGGAGAAATAAATATAAAATGAGAGAAAAAACTTATATTAAGCTCTAATTACATACTTTATGCTTCATATTTTTCATCTTGATAATTTCTTAAAATTTATATTTCTTTGTTTACAAAATACATAGAAAAAAAAGCTATTTTTTGAAGAAAATTATGAATTTTAAGCCTCGTTTGGGGTACCTAAATATTTTTTAATTTTGATAAATGATTTTTTGAGACATGTTGGGATCGAGGGGAAGCGTTTTATCAACATGAAATTTTAAATTTCCAAAAAAAGTTTTTTCGATTTGGCCTAGTGAAAAAGGCTAGTTCGCATTTTCGGACGCAAGTCGGCACGGGTTACCATTGTTCAAATTGCATGAAAGGTTTTTACAATTGTTTTGGTGTAAAAGGAAAAAAATAAGAGGGTATGCGCTACAAAATTCCGACTTTCGTTTTTTTTTTGGGGGGGGACACCCTAATATATATATGACTGAGAGAAAAAGAAATAAATAAAACCTTAAAAAGTTTGAAAGATTCTACCATTGAAACTTTGAAGCGAACCCAAAACTCCACTGATCCCAAAACATCAGAATCCTCTATACCTGAAATGAAAGTTTAATTTTGACATTCTGTGCCATTTAGTTCATGATACATTGCAATTATTAATACACAAAAAAAATTAAACTAAACTAAATACAAAACATAAATGAAATTGGAAGAAAAATACAACTTTAAAATAGCTTCAAAAGAGTAACAGTTTATATGCATTACTTTCAAATGACTAAGTATTTATAAGGATATGCATGAAATATAAATACAAAACATTTTGTGGTCATAAACCTGTTGAAAAATTGCACAGTTTTTTAAATCAATTCGATCACTAAACTCACAAAAAAAAAAAAAATGAATTCAAAAGAAAAATAAATTCGGATAACAAAACTTCTAAAAAGTCCTGCTAAAGAAATAAAATGAAAGAATAACATATAGGAAGAGAAGAAAGGAAAGGGAATATTTTCCCTTTGAAATAAGTTCCAAAATATAAAGAAAGATTCAACAAAGTGTTTTTTTGCTTTAAATATTTTATCATCCCTACTATTAAATCAGAACATGCCTATCTGTTTGTCTAAAGTGTCAATGCTACTAGTTTATTTTGAATACAGAAGAATGCAATAATTAAATTAACTACTTTGCAATTCAAAAAAGGACAGGCATTACAGCAGAAATGGATTTCAAAATATTTTTCAACTTATAGTAGCATGCTGGTTAAAAAAACAAGCAAACAAATATTTGTTATCTAAAATATATTTTAGTGCATGCATCCATAGGAAAATAAAGATAA
>JAXGGA010014855.1:0-30861 GCA_038373865.1 Uloborus plumipes | reverse complement strand
TAAAAGTTTTTACTGCCAGAGTGTGACATCTCTGATGCTACTTAAAATGAAAGGAAGTGGTCTGTTTCTGCTTCAAGGTCAGCCGCCATCTCTCAGTGGTCAAGCTTTGCTAAAAGTGAAACTGCAACACAAACAGAAATTCTACGAACATTGAATGTCATAAGACATTTTTACAACGCATGAAAGAGCTGTAAAGCATTTTCAGCAAATACAACCTTTTCAACGTACAAACTTTTCAGGTGTTTCATTTATTAAAATAAACAATTTAGTAACAAAATAAAAATTAGACACATAAGTACCTGTGCAAAATTTTGTTACTGTGTATGAAGTACAACCCATTCAGAAGCTGTTTCATGACCATCTTTATCTCCCCAAGAGAAAATTTAACGTTAACGTTGCTAAGGAGTCCGGCTAAGTCATGCTCACAAAAGTCGAACACTAAGTAAAATGTTGATTTGCAGCGATTGAAGGCTGATGCTGCAAATAAAGTATTTTTAATATTCATTTATATTTTTAATTTAATAAATCATTATCTATGACATGTGAATAATAATTAAGATACTAATCTTTCATTGTATGAAATTTACCTTTCGTTCGGCAGATTTCAATCAAATTTACAACATTTTCATGCTTCAAAAGTTGTAGAATTTTTATTTCCCTGAGGGCTGTAATTGGAAACTAAAAATGAACAGAAATATTCATAAATTCCAAGAAAAAAAAACATGCAACATGTTCCAGTTAAAAAATCAAAAAGAACCAATTTTAGAACCATATTAGAATTTAAGTGATCTAGAATCCCAAGAATTAGCTGCTGAAAGAAAAAAAATTTGAATTTAATTAAAAAGTGGAAATAAAATGAACTACTAACATGATTATTGCAAAGCAGGATATATATCTTTATGTTTTAAATACAAGTTCATCCCCATGAAGATCTAAATTGCTTCAAAAATGTTACAGAACATGCTCATTTGGCTTAAATTTTTCATTGTAAAAAAAAAAACTTTCTGGAAAATCAAGTTTAATAGCTTAACAACCCGGGCCGGATTTACACATCTTTCGCCCATGGGCCCGAAAATTATCGCCCCCCCCCCCCCCTCAAAGAAAACTGAACTTTGTTTTAGTGTAAAATGTTCTGATTTTGCACAAGATGAATATAACACAAAATAAAAAATAACTGAGACCCCCTATTTTATATTACGCAAACACTTTTTTTCCAAAGGTCAAAATTATAGTCGTAACGTGAAGTTAATGAACCATGGTAGTTGGCAGTAAATTTAATTTATTGTAACATTTTTTCGAATTGTTAAACTTCTGCTAATTGTTGGAGATAGAATCACTTTCCTTATCCAATTAAACATAGTTGTTGTAGGTATGGAAACCCATTTGTTTTAAGAAACAAGCATAATACTATAGTAGAATTGAACGTATCTTAAATAGCTTAATTAATGGGGAAAAAACATATATGGTAGAAAATAAGCAAATGAGTAAGTACCAATAAAACTGTGATCGGATTGGAAAAAAAAGCAGAGATAATATAGCACTTCACCAAAACTTGAAAACAAAAAGTGTTCCTGTTCCTCTGGAATATCAACTACAAACATAATATGTACAATATAAGGCAAACCTGCGCATAAACGGTCATTTTGTTGCACTTGACTATTAACGGATAAAGAATACAAAGGAAAAAAAAACTGTTACATTAAAACTTCTTACGTCTTGCTTCAACATTGGCAAATGCAACAATGACCTCATTGAAGTCTAATTTAACAGTTAAGTTATTTTTAATAGCCAAAATAGATAAATGAACCAGTTTTTGTTGGCCAACTGATGACCTCAAATAGTTTTTAATCCTGGAAAGGGCAGAGAAAGATCTCTCGGCAGCATAATTTGTTGCTGGTGTGCATAAAAACATTTTAAAGCAAATGTTAATGTTCGGATATAAGTCTTGAACATTTTTTGACTTAATAAATAGAAATACTTCTGACAGGAATATTTCTTCAGTGCTGGCTGGATTTTCTTGGGACAGAAGTCCCTTTAGATAATTGCACTCAATCACCAGTGCAGAACCTTCAATATCGACTGTATAAAACTTTTGCAATGAGGCCGCTGCTTCTGTTATTTCTTCCACATCTAAGTGGCGCAAATTTGATAAAAATGTGAATCTGTTTAAAAACTCTGTGTACACAGCAGTTCTCTTATTCAACTCGGTGGAAAGTTTATCAATAATTATTGCATAGTTTTCTTTCAGGCAACGGACCTGATTTTCTCCCATTTCTTCATCTTCTTCAAGTTCAGATGAGTGTGATTCTGATTCATCAAAAAATTTTCTCCTTTTCCTCTGTTGTTTTGTGTTTTTGGAACAATCATGGTCTATGCCAAGAACATCTTTGATATCATTCAATTTCTTCTGCACATCAGCAATGAAAAAACTTGAGGCATTTCTTAGTTTGTCCTCAAATTTATCGAGGGAATTGTATAACATAACAACAGTATGCAAATTGATTAGATGAGACTGTATTTTCTGGCTTACAGAGTTGAATCCATTTAGTACATTTCCCCAAAACGATGCCATGAAAATTGTTTCAAAAGAAATTAGTTCTTTTAAAAGCCCTTTAGCTTTGCTCTTCGTAATTCCGTTCTCTTCTTGGCTATCAGTCAAACTCTTTAAACATTTTGCAAAAGGCTGAAAATTTTTATTTAAGCCTTTGCAAGCATTTTCTCTCGCTGACCATCTCATTGTGCTTAGCGTTTTAACTGTTACGTTCTTCTCACCGGGTATGTTAAACGACTCAAGAATGTTCCAGCGATGGGTAGATGACGAGAAAAAATTGTATAGTGCTTGCAGTAAGTCGGAAAAGTTTTTCGCTACAGTACAACATTCTGCAGCATGGGATCAAACTAAATTAAGAGAATGTCGAGAGCAAGAAACGTACGATATCAGTAGATTTATTTCTTTCAGCTTGGCTTGCAAACCGTAGTATATCCCTGACATGTTGTATGCGTTATCAAACGACTGTCCACGACAGTTTTGAATGTCCATTATGTGTCTTCAAAAACTCGAAAACTGCTTCAGCAAGATGCAATACACCGCCAACTCGGCCATTTCGATCCATGGACAGCTGTTTCGAGCTCATTGTGCTCTCATCAGCATGGAATACGAAAGTAGTCGAGTTGGAGGCAAAAATCCTCTTATAAAGCAAAGAGAGAAAAAAAACTGGTAGCTAATGTAAAATTAGAATACCAGCAAGCGACCGCAGTTGGTACGGTACAACTCGTAAATTTTTTAGGCAGGAAATAAATTCTGAAATTATTTTGTTATTTGCGGAAATTTTTGATTGATCTGCCGCCTCCTAAAATTTGCCGCCCTGGGCCCGGGCCCATGCCTAAATCCGGGCCTGTTAACAACACTCATTTTCAAAGCCTAAAATGAGGAAAGATTTTTTCACTGAAAAGATTTTTTCTTAAAAGAAAGTCTCGAAAACTCTTTAGGGTGCATCAAAAGAGCAACAAAATATTGCAACCATACAAAGAGTATAATCACAACTGCACCAATGCACATATCAATTCAGATTTCACGAGGAAATAAAAACAAAATCCAATTACAATATTGATTGATAGTAGAATTTTCGAAGATTTATTTTGATTTAGAAATTTTAAAAAATCACTCATATTTAATGCATAAGCAAATTAATGCAAATAAAAGCTTACCCCTTCTTTTTCATTTTCCATCAAAACCTTTTTTAAAGCCACAATTTTTCTGGTAGTTCGATGGCGGGCCTTGAAAACTTCCCTAAAATTATAAATCACAAAAATTAACCATATAACTATCAATAAATATTTATGAATTGCTATCATCAATTTTATAAATACAAGGTGCATTGAAGTTCTGAGAACCCCAATTTTCTTTTCTTTTTTTTTCTCCCCCGAGACATTATGCTGTGGCTGCTTTTCGCCTCAAGACCGGGCATGACTGCCTGGCAGCACAGCTTTTCAAGATAAACATCTTCACTACACCAAATTGTCTACTCTGCAAAAGACACATTGCAATGGACGCTTTGCTCCTCAGAGAATGCCCTGCAGTCTCTGACAATATTCGACACAAGAGCAGTTCTTTTACAGTAGTGTTCAAAAGCAAAACCTTGCCACCCCTGGTAAAAAGAAGTGATACAAATAAAATTTGGTCGCCCTAGGCAGCTGTATATTCTGCCTATTTGGAAATTTGGTCCTACGCAAACTAGCATGGTTGTAAGATCAGAAATACCCTGAGTCAAATACATGAGATAACTACAATAGGAATCTATGTTTAACTAGTTTCTAAGTATCAAACAAATAATTCCATGACTATACAAAAACTTACCCAAATGTCCCTTGTCCAATTTTTGCAAGCTTTTCGTATTTTGATACTTCTTCACATAGTGGATAATCAGCATCTGCCAATTTTTCCATTAGCTTTTCCAACATCATTTTCTCCCTAAAAATATATTTTGTAATTTTGGATCACAAATTTCACTTTTGTTAGAAAAATATTTATCAAACTATTTTTTACCTTAGATTTCTTTTTTTAAATATCCAATTCATTTTAAACTTTTTTACATTAATTTGTAACAGCACTTAGTGAACTGGACCAGCATGGCCAAGCATGGGGTATGTATGTAGGTGGGCATAGTGAAAACAACAACCTTTGTAACAATTTAAACCATAAATTAGTATCTAATGTTATAGCTAACATATTCTTTGGTGTTTAAAATTAAAAAACTGATCTTAAAAGATCAATTATATTAAATTAAAGATCAACTTCTACTTTTGTACCATGTAAATGCCGCAACCATCACCATTTTCTTAAGAATCAGCAGAACTTGGATCTTCATCAACTTCACTGTCTGTATTAAAGTGGCCTGCTGCTTACATGAATCATTTATTCTAAGCAGTTTTGATTCAACTAAACAGCCAATTCAATAAAGCGGCTAATTCAATAAAGCAACATTTTGTTCTGTGTTTGATGATTTAATTTATGACAGCTGTTTTAACCAATTAACCACTGATTCAATTAACCAGCTTCAATACAACGTACCATGTGATTTTGTTACAGGATTTGCCGGACAAAAGGCTATTTGCTGGTCATAAATTAATGTAAAAGATATTGATAACATTAAAATTATTGAGAGTCAACACATTTATTATATTTTGCACAAACGGTGAAGTACTCAGGATTTTCCCAAGGGCGGGCGGGATGTTTTGTAGATTTGATACTAGCGTTAGTTGAATGAGTACACAGGGTTAATAATGAAGCACAGGTGAGAGTCAAAAAAATCTTTGCAAAATAACGTTTGATGCAATGAAAACATTTAAGTAAAGCTAAATAATACATTATGAAAGGCAGTAGTGGTGCTAGCTATGGGGCGGGGGGAGGGGGGATTGCCTCCTTGTCGGGAACGTCGAGCGAAGAAAAAGAGTGTTTTTGTTGCAAATCAGCATAAAAATGAAAAACAATCTGAAAATATTTCAGTTTCGAATATACCGAATTCTGCTTCAGTTTCGCACAGTAAACTGAGTAATCACGTGATTGATCTCAGCATTTATCATCAGCCTTCCACCTCCAAGCACAAGGCCACTGTATCAGGAAAAAAGAGATTTCCGAGAGGAATGGAAAACTGAAAAATGATGAGAAAGCAACTAAAGATAGAATGTGTATAATTTATTGATAGACTCGTCAGATTCATGGGGTATGTGGTGCAAAGTGTGTACAGAATGGGCAACTACAGTTTGTTCTAAATTCTGTAAAATAACTGTTTGACGTTCAAATTACCCCATCCAAAGAAAGAGACTCTAAACAGTCATTTCTCCAGTGTTGTTCATGCAAAGTGCTGAGAAAAAGCTAATGCCACTGAAAAATCTTCCACAGAAATTTGTTTATTAGCAGATAATTCAGATGGATGAACATACCCTAAAAAAGAAGGGATGCTTTATGAGAATAGTTTTTTTATTTTGCCCTTAAAGGATAGGCCTGCAGTTGAATTTCCTGCTGCATGTGCACTGCAACAGTTAAATGATGTGGATTTAGGAACCACATACCTCAATAGAATATCTTTTACTGTGCTTTTGCAATATGTTGCAAATTCTTTACAAAATAAAGTTATCAAAGCATCTTAACACTATTATATATGCGAAAGTTTGAATGGATGTATGGATGTATGTTTGTTCCTCTTTCACGCAAAAACTACTGTATGGATTTTAATGAAACTTTTACCATAATGTATCTTATACATCAGAATAACATAGAGGCTATAATTTATAACGATATTCGAATGGGTTCGATTGGTAGCGCCTTTTTCATTCCAATTTAAGGTACATTTGAAGTAATAATGGTTAAAGTAATAAGTAAGGTACACATTAAGGTACATAATTTCAAAATGTCTTCAGCAGGTTGGAATACTGGAGTGGGGGAAAAAAACTCATCTGCTAAATGGTGGATGGAGCCTCTGTAAATGTTGGAAGATACAATGGTTTGGTGAAGTTAATTAATTCTCCTATACATATTCTTTGCTTCAACCATGTATAAGATTTGTGTTTAAAAGATTCTATTTAAAGTAATGTAGCTACCAACAAAGCAATGACTCTTCCAAAGACAATTAATAGTTTTTACAGAACCAGTCCCAAATTAACTAGGGAGCTTTTCCATGCTGATAAAGCTTTAAATTTAAATCTTCTTAGTTTTAAAACAGTGTGTGAGACAAGATGGAGTAATTCTTTGGAATGTTGCACATCAACAGTTTAGAGAAATTGTGCTGGGGCATTCCAAGCAAAGTGGTCCTGAGGTTCAAAATATTAAAATTAGATAAAAAATTCCACAAAAATGATTTTAAGTAGTTGAAAGTGTGTATTTTAATAAAACAACAAATACAATTTGATTTAAGAAAATTGAGAGAGTGAAAATTGGAAATAACTGTGTACATATCCAAAATGCATGTTTTCTGTTCTGGATTCTGGCCAAAAAATAATGTCAGAAAAAGGAATTAGACCATGTTTTAAGTTTATTTATTGCAACATTTTGGTTCATGAATCTGGCAATCAAGATTAACTGTAACTGATATCATCCAAACATGTGTTGTTCCATGCTTGATCCAAAACTCATCTGACCAAACATTTTGTTCTGTTGAATTTCTCAGTTCAAACTTGAGGTAATATTTGCAAGTCAAAGTAAGAGTTGATGTTTAAAGATTCCATTTGTATTTTGATTTAAAATTTAATAAAGAGTTTATTTTAATCCAACTACCATTGTTAGATAATCGGGTAGTTTGAAAATGGATGAAACTGTGACTGAGTTAAATTCTAAACCAGCACCTTTAACGGCAGCTGAAGGGAAAAGGCGCTCTCGTGCCAACAAAAAAGCTAATGATAAAAATTACCAGATCAATGAAAACAAAAGAATTGAAGAGCTGAGAAAAAGGAAAGTAAAAGTTTTGAACTATCAACAAATGAAAGCATATCGAATGGCTGCTAGTCAACGGAAAAGAAAGAGCCGCAGTGTGTTAAAGGAGCAAGCAATGCAAAATGATCTGGAACTATCTTTAAGAAGTGAGACAACATTAAAAAAATACTGAAAAGCCATATAAAAAAAAGTCTTTAGGAAAGGCTATAAGTAAATCAATGAGATCACTCCCAATTTCTCCACGAAAGAAGCGAGCAGTTGTAACCGGGATTGCTAAGTGCATTGGTTTGAATTTACAAGAGAAAAAAGTACCTCATCCGGATAACAGAAGCCTGTCTGTAGAAACAGAAGAATTGGTGGAGCAGTTTTATTTTCGCAGTGATGTAGTTTATACTGAACCTTCAATGAAGGGGGTGGTTACCGTTTGGAAAAATGGTAAGAAAGAAACTTTACGCCGACATTACTTAACCATGTACTTAAGGGAAACTTTTGCCCTCTTTAAAATTAGTCACCCAGATGCTGTCATAGGATTTTCGAGATTTTGTGCACTCCGTCCACCAAATGTTTTATTAATGAAAGATACACCACCAGACCAGTGTCTCTGCATGATCCATGAAAATTTCTTTTTAAAATTAAAAGCATTGCAAATATCTTATGACAGAGATTGGTGGGGAACAGTGTTGTGCAACGATAAGGATTTAACTTCCTCCTGTTGGATGGGTAGCTGTTTAGAGTGCCAAAATGGAAAAAAGTTACATTTAGAAATGGATCTAGCAACAGCTGTATATAGGCATGAATAGGTTAAAGAGAAGACAACTCCTCAAGGTGAAGTTGAAAAAAAGCATATACAGAAAATTTTAAAGAACGGCTGTGCAAGTGAACTTCTTGAATTACTGCTCCGATCAATTCCTGTTGTTCAGGAACACTCACGAGTGAAACGAATTCAGGCTGAAGAATTCCAGTCAGATCAAGCTGATCCATCCAAAAACATTTGTTGCAAATAGACTTCTCTATGTCGTACTCTTGTGAATATCAAAATGAAGTGCAATCTGCACTCTGCAGCCGCCAGAGTGTTACACTTTTTACAGCAGCTCTCATTCAGGGAAAAAAATGTTCAACATATATTATTTGCTCTGACACCAACAAAAAAGATAAGGATACCGTTGCAACATTTTTGAATATTTTGTATGAACATATTTTTGACAAAGAAGATGCCCATTGCCCATCCCCCCTAATAGATATCATTTGGAGTGATGGTCCATCTTCCGAATTCAAAAACCAATTCATGGTGAAATTGTTGTAACTACTATCACGTAAATTCAACATATCTTTTCAGTGGAAGTACTTTGCAACATCACATGGAAAAGGTATTGTTGATGGTGTTGGAGGAAATGCCAAATCTCTTGTTCGTGCAGAAGTCATGAGCAGGAAAACTAAAGAAACAGTGGTTCAGTCATCATTGGAATTTTCAGATGTAGTCTGTACCCTAATGCCAAAGACTCAGGTGATCCATGTGTCTCAGACAGAAATAAAAACAAAAATAACGGAAATGAACCCATGGATTAATTCATCCGCTGTACCAGGGATACGAAAAGTACATGTCATGAAGTGTGACTGTTCTGGTAATATCCAATTGTTTGAAACAGCCAAAGCAAGAATGCCTTTTGGAAATGCAGGTAGAAGAGTTATGGACTAGTAGAAGAAGAAGAGTTATGGACTCTGATGATGAAGATGACTTATTCAGTAAACAAAGTTCTCAATTTCTGCAACCAAATGAATCAGAGGAATACTGCATTCCAAAGCAAGGCAACTTCATTCTTGTTGACTATACCACCAAAAAAACTAAAAAGGTTTTCCTGGGACAGTTGGTTCAGTCTGATCCACGTAGAACTGAACATGAAGTTTCATTTTTACGAGCAGTGGATGCCAAAAAAACATTTCGGTTTCCCAATAATGAAGATGTTGCTTGGGTTGCAGACGAACAAATAATGCAAATAAATTGCCCAAAACTAATTCACATTGCTAGAGGACTTTACACTTTTGAAAGTAAAGTGAATGTGTATGAATGAATATTTTTAACGATGAATTAAGGATGATTACCAACTCTCCGGCCAAATTAATTTTTATGTCAATATTTTATAATACATTAATATTCACAAAAAATAAATTAATTAAACAAGAAAATCCTTTCTGTTAGTAACTGTTATCTATTTAATGTACAATTTATTCAGAATTATTATTTTCAAGTGTTACCTGACAAAATTCCTTTGCAGTCACACACGTCACAATAAATGTCACACACGTCACGGTATTAATTGCTAAATTTTAGCCCAAGTACTGCTGGTACATTTTCCTGAGACCCCTTATTTTAATTCATATATATATATATGGCTTAGTGTTAAAAATTTTTATTTTCACAAATCTAAAAACAAATCACAGAAATATTGAAAAGAACTTGAGAAGACGGAGAAAACATAAGCAAAATAGTCACACACGTCACGCAAAATTAAAATTAAATAACCCTCTATTTTAGCAATCTAATTTTTTGTAAATTATATTAATTATGTCCTTAAACATGAATGATAGATGTCAATCAATTTTTTTCAAAACAAAAATTGTTTTAGGGTCAAAATAAATAGAAATGTTTCAAAAACATTGTCTGAATGTCACACACGTCACACTAGAATGCTCCAGATAAATTTCAGTCTCAGCTATCCAAATGAAAATTTTGATTTCATAGCATTTTTCTGAATTTTTAGTTGTATAATGTTTTTTTTTTTGGTACGATTACTTTTTTGTTGTCTCATTATTTTTGGTATTTATGCAATTCCCATCTATTGGTAGTTTTGTCTTTGCACTGGCCTAGTTGCTTTTGCACTGTTTGCAGTTTTTCCAAGAGTACTTTTTGAATCTCATAATTGATTTTGTATTGTCGTAAGAAAAACTGCTTAGGAGCAGAAGCTCAAAACATTTTCTTCACTGGAACAGTTTTACCTTTCTAATTAACCCTCTGAATAATGTGTATGCAATATTTTGCAGTTTTGTGTCAAGTTTTGTGCAGTTTTGGCTAATTCAATAAAGCAACATTTTGTTCTGTGTTTGATGATTTAATTTATGACAGCTATTTTAACCAATTAACCACTGATTCAATTAACCAGCTTCAATACAACGTACCATGTGATTTTGTTACAGGATTTGCCGGACAAAAGGCTATTTGCTGGTCATAAATTAATGTAAAAGATATTGATAACATTAAAATTATTGAGAGTCAACACATTTATTATATTTTGCACAAATGGTGAAGTACTCAGGATTTTCCCAAGGGCGGGCCGGATGTTTTGTAGTTTTGATACTAGCGTCAGTTGAATGAGTACACAGGGTTAATAATGAAGCACAGGCGAGTCTAAAAAATATTTGCAAAATAACGTTTGATGCAATGAAAACATTTAAGTAAAGCTAAATAATACATTATGAAAGGCAGTAGTGGTGCTAGCTATGGGGGGGGGGGGATTGCCTCCTTGTCGGAAACGTCGAGCGAAGAAAAAGCGAGTTTTTGTTGCAAATCAGAATAAAAATGAAAAACAATCTGAAAATATTCCCGTTTCGAATGTACCGAATTCTGCTTCAGTTTCGCAAAGTAAACTGAGTAATCACGTAATTGATCTCAGCATTTATCATCAGCCTTCCACCTCCAAGCCCAAGGCCACTGTATCAGGAAAAAAGATTTCCGAGAGGAAAGGAAAATAGTGAAAAATGATGAGAAAGCAACTGAAGATAGAATGTGTAATTTATTGATAGACTCGTCAGATTCATGGGGTATGTGGTGCAAAGTGTGTACAGAATGGGCAACTACAATTTGTTCTAAATTCTATAAAATAACTGTTCGACGTTCAAAATACCTCATTCAAAGAAAGACTCTAAACAGTCATTTCTCCAGTGTTGTTCATGCAAAGTGCTTAGAAAAAGCTAATGCCACTGAAAAATCTTCCACAGAAATTTGTTTACCAGCAGATAATTCAGATGGATGAACATACTCTAAAAAATGCCTGCTTAATGAGAATAGTTTTTTTATTTTGCCCTTAAAGGATAGGCCTGCAGTTGAATTTCCTGCTGAATGTGCACTGCAACAGTTAAATGATGTGGATTTAGGAACCACATACCTCAATAGAATATCTCTTGCAATATGTTGAAAATTCTTTACAAAATAAAGTTATCAAAGCATCTCAATACTATTATATATACGAAAGTTTGTATGGATGGATGGATGTATGTATGGATGTATGTTTGTTTGTTCCTTTTTCACGCAAAAACTACTGTATGGATTTTAATGAAACTTTTACCATAATGTATCTTACAGGGGTGCAGAAAATGTTTTCCCATCCAACATTACCCCCAATCCGTGCGAAAATTTCCCCAAAATTTAACGATACAAATAAGCTTAGATAAAAATTAATTTCGCATCACTGTAGACGTACCACAGTAAAATATATTTCAATTAATTACAATTTGTTTCTCCATAAGCTAAGTTATATACATAATACTTATCAAAAAAAGCACATTAACAAAAAAATGTATTTATATATTGTTTATGTTAAAGCGGAAAATGATTTGCGACTCCTTTTAAAAGGAAGAAATAATTATAATTTGGAAAAGAGGTTTCCCAATTCACCTATTATTTTTCGTAAAAAAATTTCCCCAAAAGAGCAAAATTTCCCCCGATCTAGGATCGCGCGATCGGACATATTCTGCACCCCTGGTATCTTATACATCAGAATAACATAGAGGCTATAATTTATAACGATATTCGAAAAAGTTCGATTGGTAGTGCCTTTTTCATTCCAATTTAGGATACATTTTTCGCATAAATCCGCGAAGGCTTACAACAAAGTAATTCAATATTTAGTGCATCATCTCAACTCCCTGTCGATAGCTAGTATTGCGTGTATCATTTCCGCTTTTCGCATTAAATTTTCAAGGCTATTCTCAAGTCAAGTCAAAAAGAAAGATTTTTTCAGCTGCATGGTTAATATCCAGGCTTTTACCTAGACACTGGAAACGATCCCACGCCCGATCGCTAACGAGCTTTTACCATGATTTGTATTTAAAACACTTTGTAGTCTTAGTTGCAGGTAGAATATGTATCCTCAAGCAAAGTGTTTTTTGTTGTGCTTTGAAACGTGCAAATATCTTGTAGTATAAATTGTATTATTTTATTAGTAGATTCTAGATTGTTCACTGCATCAATTATTTTCGTGAGTTTTGTAAATATGTTTTAGAGTATCCATAACGTAATCACGTAATTGCTAGATGAGATTGGCAACTAATAAATGGATTAGGTTCATTATTTTTCAATTTGATGGAGCTTTAAATACAACTTTTTGGCATTTCTTAAATTTGTTTGCGTTGATTTGACACTTTCTGGGGGTATTAACAATTGAGCAGTTACTTATTATCCAATTGAACAGGAATTTTGCCAAATTTGTTGCAAAATTTTAATAACCGGTTAATCTAAGCAAGTTGGAAGGTACAGGGGGTCTCTGGGGTGCTAAATGCAAGATTTTAATAACAGATGCTCGGCGATTTTTTCAACTGACGCCAGTTTTTGTGCCAAAGACTACATAATAATACTTTACTTCTTACATTACGTAACCAAAATAAAACGATTATTGTCTGATATTTATCGACTGCGGCAAAATCTTAATCATCGAAATACTACTCCCACATTTGAAAAGTTCAGTTTTTTTTCTTTAGTTGGCCGATTCCGTATGTATCCAATAAAAACCTTTTTAAAATTATGTCAAAACGTAAGGTAATCCTCATGCTAAATTATTCAAGCCTTTAAACAAGACTATATTACCATTAATTTGCGTTTTTGCACAAATTGTCAAATGTTCCCTATTAATTTCGAAATCATTGAGGACAAAAAGTTTTAGCGTCATTTTATGGTCAGCAATAGTATCTCAGCATTTAATGGCTATTTCTCTGAGACAAAAATTAGTGACATAATAATACTTATAATGTATTTTCATAAAGTAGGGAGGGAAGCAAAATTATCTTAGGTATCCCAAAACATTTACCGCAAATTTGGTGAAATTTTAAAAATCGTCAAGGTGGTGCGTTTTGAGTTCTTTCAGTTCAGGAAAAAAAACCCATAGGTGAGTACAAATTGTTTCCATAAATTATTACTGACCCAGGCAACTCCAGGAATTTTTGCTAGTTAAAAATAAAGCAAAATTTCTGGCCGTTATGACTCATGGCAGCAGCACCACCATAAAAAGTACCGAATATAAAGCAGTTATAGTTCGTCATGTTGATAGTGATGCAAAACTAACAAATTTGTTTGTAGGTATGTGTGAAGTTGTAAACGGGATGTTGTCGTCTTGTGTAACATAATTTCGAAATGTCTTCAGCAGGTTGGAATACTGGAGTGGGGAAAAAAAAAACTCATATGCTAAATGGTGGATGGAGCCTCTGTAAATGTTGGAAGATACAATGGTTTGGTAAAGTTAATCGATTCTCCTATACATATTCCTTGCTTCAACCATGTATAAGATTTGTGTTTAAAAGATTCTATTTAAGGTAATGTAGCTGCCAACAAAGCAATGACTCTTCCAAAGACAATTAATAGTTTTTACAGAACCAGTTCCAAATTAACTAGGGAGCTTTTCCGTGCTAATAAAGCACTAGATTTAAATCTTCTTAGTTTTAAAACAGTGTGTGAGACAAGATGGAGTAATTCTTTGGAATGTTGCACATCAACAGTTTAAAGAAATTTTGCTGCTGTTGTTCAACATTTAATTGATATCACTTTGCAACATACTCTTTGCGCGTATACCCCGTATACAAATAACATAAAAGTAAGGAATTGCTTTGCGAACTCACAACAATCGAAGTTGTTGAGTTCTTTCATGCATTTTGAGATTTTGTATCAGAATTTGCTCAAACTTCTAAATGCTTAGAAAGAGCAGATATACATATTTTAGAAACCACCGAGTGTATTAAAACACTCAAAAGGAATCTAATTCACTTTGGTTCTTTTGGAGAATTAAAGGAGAGCAAAGAACGGCATTTGCTCTCGTTTTTAACGAGTGTAGATGATGCAGAAACAAAAATGATGTTCAAAATCATCACATTAAAAAAAAGGAAAAAACATAATCATTCAGTAGAAGATAGCTTCAAAGAGTTTTGGCTGAACACATGCTCTTCTATAGAGAGACTGTTCTTTGCTAATAATGAAGAATCAGTAATACTCCGTACTGCAAGTCTTAAATTTTAGCTAATGTTTTTTTTTAATTTTCAAATTTTTTTATTGAAAACATATTTTTTAAAAAAATTACCTTTTTTATGTCCAAAGGACAAATTTTTAAATTGAAAATAAAAACAAGTTTAAACCTATATGTATGCCTTGAAACAAAAGCATTACATGCATGCAATTAAGTAAACTCCAGCATTGAATTAATGCTTTGATGTTGATTACTCAATAATAATTTATACTTAAGATTCAAAAAAGTTAAACTTTCATATATTAGACAACAGTGAAAAAGAAAAAGGGCAACAGCTTCCGTGCAAGATGAAATGTGGCAGTGGCTAACTCCATGGGGTACATTTTTTAATATTTAGTATTTAAATTGAAAGAAAAACTCCATTTGTCTTACTATACTCCGTATCCCAATGTACAATCAACTCCTCTACCTACTGGGGGGAGGGCTTAATTGTAAAAGTATTTCAATGGATAAATTTGGACACATTCTCAAAAATGCAATCCAATATACTGATAAAATATTCGATAACATTAATCAAACAAATTAGCAATAATGCAAAACATCAAGGAAGAATTCATAGAGAGTTTGGAAACCTGTATTTAACTTAAGTAGCCATAAGCATAACTTCAGTGTGTTTTGCGAGATATAGCACGTGGGAGAAAGAAAACACAATAATTTCATCCAAAAAATTGCTGCTTGTGACAGCGTTATTTATTTCAAAAGATCACTTTAATAGAAAAGTCAAGTGTAGCCTTGTTGAGCGTTGTGGGTTCAGTTGTAAACAATATTAATCAAAAGATTCTACTTCAAAATGAGAAATAAAAGAGGTAAGACAGTAAAATGTAGAAAATCACGAAAACTTAAATAAATATAGAAAAATGGGAACATAAACTTACTTATCTTGGGTTGAACTCATATTGCTATTGCTCCGTGTAATAAATAGAACACCATAGAGTACAAAGGAAGGTAAAAGGCTTCCTTCAACGAACGAAAATATGGAAAAATCAGCTATTTTCTTAACGTTCCGCTTGAGAGCGCAACATTCAGCACGGTTAGTACGTTTGGCCGTAGCCTACGAGGATGGACACTCCGCTTTATTACACCAGCCTGTAATTTTTCCCTCAAAAAGCGAGGGACAGGGGCAAGCAATTTTGCCGCCAGATGTCGCTTTTACAGAGGCAAACAAAGCGCTTTTACAATGAAACCCTACGCGATTTATATTATTTTTATTATTGAGTGTCAGACTTCGTAGATTTTTAAACAATTATGAGCTTTTTTTTTTTCAATTTTGCAGCTCATTAGCATTCTATCAACTCAGGTTTATCTTCAAAAACTACCAAAAAGACATTTATTTGCTTAAAAATTAAATTAACGCTACATGAACAAGACTCCGTCAGTAAGTTCGCTTCAGATTAAAAGATGAACAAATTACTTTTGAAAAAGCAAAAAAAAAACCTTTTTTTATTGCAACATTTTTTCGACCATTTTCAATCCTATGTGAAGCTATCAGTATTTTTTCTGCTATATCATTTTTTTACAAATGAATTTTTTTATTTTATACCACGGCCACATTCCATAGTAAAATAATGATAATTTCATTCATTTATGCGTCGCTCTGAAGATAAATATTTCACTTATGCGCCGAATTTTTCGAAAAATGTAAACAATTTAATTTATTTTCTTGAAAAATGAGCATGTTTCTTCAGTTTCCTCTTTAATCCTTCTCTTTTATTGCTCACGGAAGGTATTTTTTCCACATGAACTAGAGTTCGGAGAGGGACAATTATCTATATTGTGGATCGTTTTAAAAGGACCAGTTTAAGATTAGGTATGCTACAGTTTTTTTTTTTTTTTTTCCAGAAGCCATCAGCTTCAACATTGAGGACTGTGTACTATGCGCCTTGCGTCCTGACAAACACAGGCCAGATTTACGGCACAGAGAGGATGAAATGACATCCATGGGCAAGGCGGGATTCGAACCCGCGACCACTTGCTCACGAGGAGAGTACTCTACCTCTAGGCCCACGTGGCCCCGCTACAGTTTTTGTTTTAGGTTTCAGTAGTTGCCAAACCGTAGTAATATGACCATTTTCTGTAGAAACATTCCTTGAGTAACCGCTGCAAGCAAGGGCTAAGGCTTATTCATGCTCTCATTAGAACCGATCAAGGCCGTATCCAGAGGGGGGCCCGACGGGCCCGAGCCCCCCCCGAAACCCAAAATGTTTTATAATGTCAAACATAAAAAAAAATTTTTCTTTTTTTTTTTAATTTCAAATGGCAAAAAAATATATATATATTATTTTTTCTTTTTAACTATTAAACGAGTAAAAATTTGAAGTACAAAAAAAAAAAAAAAATGACAATTCAAATTCTTATTAGCTGCAAAACAAACTTGAAAACAAGACTCTCATTAGCACTTCCAGCTCGCTTTCCCAAATCAATTCAGGCTCAAGGCAAGCTACTTATCAGTTTGATCGGCGGTCCCCCCTCCCCCCATAAAACTTATAAATCTTACACAACTCAGATTCTTACCCCCTAATCGCCGGGCCCCGAGTTTCAGACTAGGCTGAGATTGCTTCTCAACGCCCTGATTCAATTAACAGGGTACTTTTTTGGTCCCCATTTATAAGCATTTGTAATCCTCGAGGGATTTTAATAGCTAAACATGTCTTCAAACACTTCTAAACATGTTAATATCAACAAGACCACACAAAAACGGATACGTTCACAGACCCTCTGCTTTGTTGGACGCTCACCAATCTTAGATACAAGTTACTTGAAAAAAATTCCATTTACAAATGCTTAAAAACCTTGAAAACTTTGTTAAATGTAGCTGTAAACCTTGAATTTTAAAGTTTCTAACACAAATGGAGGGGAGGTGGGCATCAAGTTGCGCGAAACTCAGCTCCTTGATTAAAAAAAATATTCTGCGTAATGCAAAAATCATATTCCAGCATTTTTTGTAGCATATTTTCAAAAATAATTTTTTGTGACTCGCATGTTTCATTTCTGACTATTCATTAAATACCTAATTCAGTATTTTAGAAGTTACTTTGTAATTGATTCTTTTATTAATATGTTAAGCACGAGAAAAAATATTACCCTACCTGTATTCTTTTTCGTTTTCTGCAGAACTAGTGATTGAAAAAGAAATTGTCGTTATAAGTATTTTTTAATATCTATTTTTAATCTTTAAAAGATGTGTCTTTCAAAGTTTTAACAATTTCGTAAGACTGTACAATCAACTATTAAAACGTCAGAGACTGGAAAGTACAAATGAAATGCTTTAAAGAATTTTAACTGTTCCAGAGTCTTTGAAAATCATTAAATACCTTTTTGAAACTCCTTCAAAAGTGCTTCAATCCTATTTCTTATAAATAATTAAAATATGAATTAACTAAATGGCCAGAATGTTACTCTCGTTAATTATTTTTTAAATCTCTACACCATTTCTTTTAAAGAATTTTATGTGTTTTATAATATTGGTTATTTTATGTTACTAACAAGTGCTGTGTCTGTCGGTGAGTTGGAGAACTGATCAAAAACTACTATGTAACTATAGTGAAAACCGATGTAGGCAAGTGATAATGTGTTAATCTTTTCTCCACCCTTGTCCTTCCTCTCTGTCGCTTAATGTTAATCGTTTGTTAAACTAAACATTTTTTTATGCTTTGATTAATCTTAATTTGCAAAAGAATGCAGAAAAATAATGAGATTGTTGTTTGCCAACTTTTCCAACATGTTTTTGAAGTCCCGATTGCCCCATATAAGGCCTCAAAATGCAGAATTTTAAAACTTTTTTTCAAAAAATTTTCCGGGGGAGAAACCCCCGGACCCCCTAAAATTACGGATATTCTACCCCATTTAAAAAAGTTGTCATTACATATCTCTCCATTTCCAATAAAAGGTCAGTTCAAGAAAATAATAAGAATAAAGAAATGAAAAGCACACACATCAAACATCGTGGGGGGGGGGGGGGGGGGGCAGCTAGAAATTAGACTCATAGCACACACAAAAAATGCATGTGTGTTTTCGCAATGTGCGAAACTCTGGGCCCCTCCCGAAATTTTTTTCTGGATACGGCCTTGGAACCGATGTTGCATTTTAGACTTTTAAATAGGCTTGTTCACTTATGCGTCTCTCTCACTTATGCGCCTTTTTCTGTTGGTCCCTTGGGCCGGAGCATAAGTGAGAGTTTACTGTATATAACGTTTGATAGACTTAGGCAGGAATTCAAGTGAAACACCATTGCAATCGCTTCGAATTGCAATCGCTACTGGAAGTGAATTACATTATCATCAACTTAACTTGGCACTGACATCACTACGGGTGGAGACAATAAGATCTCACAAGCAGTCAGTGATCTCCTCTTATTCGCCAAGTAGGCTGTGACGTTTTATCTAGCTCGTTTTTCATAGGCAAACGTCACGCTGACGTCACGATGTTTTTATCAAGAAACGTTCTAATGTAATTCATTTTCAGTAGCGATTGTAATTTGCGATCGCCTGTTTCACTTGAATTCCTGCCTAACTTCATTTGACGTATCGGGGAAAACATTTCTGAATTGAAGTATTTATGTTTTTTAAATGTATTTGGGTGTCACCAGTTGGAAAGGTATTATCCTTTTGCTGATGCGTTTGATAAATTAACAATTTTTAAATATTGGAGGAAAATTTCCAAATCATTATTATTTTTTTTTTCATAAACTCTTACATCCATTTGTATATCACCCTCTATAAGGATTTTCAGAACACGAGAATCTGTATGAGAGTTGGAGTAATTCTGCAGATTTTCTCAGGTATCTTAAAATCAAAGAAGAAATTTTGGCGAAATCTGCAAATTCTTTGAAGATTTCTTGCAATACTTTGAAACACAATCTTTTTTCCTGAGAAATTTTTTTGAGTTTTGAGTCGGATTAGCGTCATTTGTGGGCAATTTGAATCTGCATTTAAGAAAAATTACAGAATTTTTCAAAACTTAAATTTCTCAAAAGAACCCAAAATAGCGTTTACAAAACTTCGTGTTTGGGTAAAAATTCCTCAAATGCATAAAATTGCTTTAAATTTCCAAAAATATCATAAAACGCAGTTTTTAATTTAAATTTGGGGGGGGGGGGGCACGGTGGCCGAGAGGTAGAGTATTCTCCTCGTTAGCAAGTGGTAGCAGGTTCAGTCCCGCTTTGCCTATGGCTGTTATTTCAACCTCTCTGTGCCGTAAATCTGTCCTGCGCTTGTCAGGAGGCAAGGCGCTTAGTACGCAGTCCTCATGTGTGTTGAAACTGATGGCTTCTGTATAAAAAAAAAAAAAAGAAATTAAAAAAAATAATAATAAAATTCGAATATTTCTCTGGAGGACCCTGTCCCTCTCCAGTCTCTTATTTAGCATGATATTGCAATTGTTTTCTCGCATTTTTAATTTAAATTTCTGATGATCCTTTATATATCTTTTTGTTTGATGTAGATATGTGCAAGCTAAAAATTTATCATTCAGTACAACTTGGAGATTCATTCGGTAAATTTAGAACGCCTACCTCCCTATGGAAAGAAAGAAAAATGAAGGTTTGTCCAAAATTAATAAAAAATTCAAAAATCACTTGATGAAAGTTTTTTTTTTTTCATTCTGATTAAAACTAAATTTCCAATACTCGGATATAAAACTTATTTCTGAGACTCAATTAGTCCGGAGTCTGTGTCGGGCAAAAAATGTTGAAACTTGTCAAAAATCACATAAAACATTAAATAACTTTTTTCTAAGTAACATATTGAAAATTTTAGGTGCACATCTACTGCAAAAGTTACCCCTGTACATCAAATTTCGTATTATCCAACTGTTTTCCCAGGATGCTCACCTCAAACACACAAACAAGCTTCTTATTTTTATTATGTGTATAGATTACCAAATATAACTTATTATTGTATTTTCATTGTAAGTTATTTTTAATGTTTCATACAGATAATATTATGACTGATATAAAGTATCAGCTAAGTTACACCTAAATTATAGCTGGCTTCTTAATCCATTTTATTTAAATGCTGTGCAAATATTTAAAAAAAATGTCCAATAGCTCCCGACTCTCGCCTACTACTAAATAGTGTTTTCATCAGAAAATTTTGAAAAAAATATTTAAGAAACAGTACATCTGAAATGGGTTTAAATGAAATGCTTGTTAGATATTATAATATACTGTAAAATTTCGATAAGTCGAACTTCGATGAGTCGAAAACTTCGACTAGTGGAAGTGAATATTTATTCCCATCTAACTGAATGGGGAATGCATGTTAATTATTAACCGACGAAAAAACGGAGGAGGTTCTCTATTCGACCGGTATATTTTATTTTTTTTTATGTATGACCACGCATAACTTTTTACTGAACAGACCGATTTTGGTAATTTTTTTTTTTGTTGGAAAGGGTACACCTCCCTGGTGGTCCCATGGTCCCCTGATGCGGGGTTTGAGAACGGAACCCTGAAGAAATTGAGGGAAATCTTCAGAATTCCGTTCATGCGCACCCTCTTTGCGCATGAATTGAATTTTAAATTTCACGCGCACACACTTGCGATTTGATGTCCATTAGGTCACAGTAGCTAGCCGATAGAGTGGCCTAGCGGTAAGACGCTGGGCTCTCATTCGCAAGAGCTTAAGTTCGATGCTCGACGGAGTCGGTGGATTTTCAAGCAGCAGAAAAAAAATGCACTGTCTACGTCGAACGATTATGCGGCATGCAAATCGCAGTTTTACTGATAGAACATATTTAGTCCTGAGTACCCCAATTTTTTAAAAAATATATTTTCAGGCTCTTATCACATAAACTTTTAAATTTTAAAATTAGTGATGCACTAATGAATCGGCGGTAAATGGTTACTTTGTGGATTAACCTGTAGGCCAGTTTTAGCATCATAATCGGGTAAAAAACTAGTAATTTAAAAATGTTTTAATTAAATCAGCATAGAAATAAATCCTAAAAAGAAAAAAAAAATGTTGTTAGTGGCAATCGCTTAAAATTTTAGACGCTTTAATAAAGTGAGATGAAGCGTCACGATGGCAACATGACTCTATTCCGGGTATACATTTACACTGAAAAGAATGAAATAAAAATAAAATTTTATAAAAAAAAGTAAAACCGACTTCAAAAACGCAGCTGAAAATCGCTCTAAAAAGTAAAAAATAAATTTATTCTTTGAACACCATCGATACTACTTTTAAACATGAGTTTTGAAGTCGGTGCCGAAACAGTTAATAAAATCATTCGTGCCCATTGATTGTACCATTTGATTGATTTTTCATCTCAAAACACACTATGAAATGATTACATAATCATTTCATGTGCTGTTTTGATGAGGAAACATGTAACCGAAGAATCAGGGCACGAATGATTTTATTAACTGTTTCGGCACCGACTTCAAAACTCATGTTTAAAAGTAGTATCGATGGTGTTCAAAGAATAAATTTATTTTTTACTTTTTAGAGCGATTTTCAGCTGCGTTTTTGAAGTCGGTTTTACTTTTTTTTATAAAATTTTATTTTTTTCAATAAGCCGAATTTCGTTAAGTAGAAGGATTCGATAAACCATGAATTTTATTTCATGACCGTTGTCAACTCTTCCTTGCTAACGCAACTTTATAAGTTGAAGTTGCTTTCTTTCTCCAAATCATATGAACAAAAAGAAAAAAACTGGCGCCACAGCATGAAAAGCCACCTAGACAAAGTGGATCTTTCCGAAACCAATAATTGCACGTTATCTTGCAAGTCTTTTTTTTTTACTGTTTGCCTTTTTTTATCAATTCCTAGAAATGAAAACAATCCGCACATGTGAGAAACTGAAGCTATTATTAGTTCGACCCGAAATGTGATAGAAAAACATAAAGGGGGATTTTGGAATGATTTCATTTTTAGCCAAAGGAAAGAGCGTGTACTTGAAGGTCTCTACAACTCTTACTTTCATAACTTTGAAGTGTTGTACGACGTTGTGGTCTTTTAAAGATTGGAATTTTTTTCTTTCGTTGTTATACAAAGCTAGTGTTTGTGGTGATATTTCAACGTTTACGATAGAACTTTAAATTTTTCTAAGACTTAAACTTTTAAACTTGCAAGATAAAGTCGAATAAATTAAAGAAGTATTTTTTGTGTAGCAAAGAAGAACATTTCTCCGAAATTTAGTGTGCGACAAGTTACACTTTCATCAATTATCAATTTTAAAAAATCGAAACAAGCATCTGCAAGCTTTTGCTAATGAAAATTTTGATCCAAGAAGAAAATGCCTACGAGACTGAATAGATCCAGAACCTGGAGGAGCCTTTAGTAAAATAAATACAGGAAGCCAACCGTTCGTAGAGAAACATTTTCATCAGTAAAAATTGGTTTCTCAACCTATATAAACTTTTGAATTTATCTAATTATCCGAAAATTTAATTGTGATGAGTTATGTATAATATATTTTGATAGATTATTCTGTTACTTCTTAACTCATGTTTTAAAATTAATAGTTTCAGTGGTAGAATTCTATTTTATTCTATATTTTTGCTTTCGTTTTCGTCTTGCCAAATTTTCGATAACTCGAATATGTTCTTTATTTCCTGCAGCTTCGACTTATCGAAGTTTCACTGTATATAACGAACATACTAGTATCGGGGGACCTCAGGGTGTCAAACGTCAAACATACTAGTAAAATGTTAACATGCTAGTAAAAGTAGTAGAGATTCATCTTAGTGCCAAATACTTGATGGAAGCAATAAAATATGGTTGCAGGTGCTTTCGTCAGCAATGCTAGGTGAAAAATAACAATTTTAATCGTGAACATTCAAATAAAAGCGTGAAAAGCATCTCAAACACATTTTGTGCTGTGCTCGAGCAGCCTCTCGCAATTTTCAATGAGAAAATATATCTGCTAATGGCAACAAATTTTATTAATTTTGAAAAAAACTTTATAGGGTCAGGTGGGGGAAAGTGGGTCTATGAGGGAAAGTGGAGCTATATTAAAAAAACACTCATTTTATCTTTTCTAGTTAAAATATTTTGTTAATTCCTTTTTTAAGACATAAATTGAGATTATAGCAAATATTTTTATGTTAGTTTTAGAACATTCTAAGCAAGTTTAATGTTCACGAAACGCTTTTTTATGATCATTGCATGCGATATGCAAGAATTAACTGTTTATGAACTTTCCTCTAGAAGCGTTATTCATTGGCAAATGCTATTAATTTTGGTATAGACTTGTAGTAGAACATCTGAGGAACAACCCCACATAAAGATGCAAAAACAAAGTTTAGAATACCATTTATTATGAGTGGTTTTCTGAGATGGGGTAAAGTGGGTCTATGGCTAAACTTTCCTAAAAGTTTACGATAACGTTACATAATTCAAGAATTGGCGACAGTTGGCGCGTTTTCGAACATTCTTGAAAGTTGCAGATTGTTTTAGAATGTTTCAGTATTGTGAATGATAGTAAAAAGAATAAAGCTGATGACATTGTTTTATTCGTTAATTAATAAATAAAAAAATACACTGCTCGACATTGAAAATGCAACACCAAGAAGGAGTGGTCAGAAATTGATGAAATTTGGTAAGAAGACAGAGACAGCATGGAACAATAAGTGATATTTATTTCAAAATAAATAATCAAAATTTAGAGCGAGGACGGCGTCGGCTCAGTAAGAAGTAGGACCACCGCGGACAGCGATGCACGAAGAAACACGTCTAGGCATGGAGTCAATAAGCCAGCGGATGGTGTCCTGAGGGATGGCACTCCATTCCCTTTCAACCATTTGCCACAGTTCGTCCTCTGAACGAGGCTGTGGCAGGTTCTGCAAACGGCGTCCAATCACGTCCCACACATGTTCGATTGGTGACAAGTCAGGAGAGTATGGTGGCCAGGAAAGCATCTGTACACCTCGTAGAGCATGTTGGCTGATTCGAGCACTGTGAGGCCGGACGTTATCCTGTTGAAAAATTGCATTTGGCAGACCCTGAAGGTAGGGGATTGCCACCGGCCGCAGTACATTATCTACATATCGTTGGGCCGTCATAGTGCCCCGAATACGAACTAGAGGTGATACGGAATTGTATGCAATAGCGCCCCAAACCATTATGCCACGTTGTCGCGCTGTGGGGCGTTCCACAGTTACTGCCGGATTCGATCTTTCTCCACGTCGACGCCACACACGTATGCGATGACTATCGCTGGACAAACAGAAGCGGGATTCATCTGAGAACACTACGGTTTGCCATTCTGCCATCCACGTCGCTCTGGTCTGGCACCATTCCAAACGTTGGAGTCTGTGCTGTGAGGTCAATGGCAGTCTTCTTAGCGGGCGCCGTGATTGCAGGCCACGTGCAACCAGTCGACGGGAAATGGTTCTGGTCGACACAGGAACATCCAGGGTACCTTGCACGTGCTGCAGAATCGACGTACAAGTGACTTGCGGGTCCGCCACAGCTTGTCGGTGAATCCGTCGATCCAAGCGGTCTGACGTCACTCTGGCTGCACCTGCACCCCTCAATGTGGCTACATTTCCTCTTTCCAACCATCTCCGACACAGCCGATGCACAGTGCTTGCATCCATGTGGGTATCAGCTGCAATTTGACGTATGGACCAACCTCCCCTTCTCAGTCCGATCACCATACCCCTTGTAAAGTCGTCTATATGCTGGAAGTGTCTTCGTTGAGAACGGCGTGGCATTTCCTCCTATCACACGTATCCTTCGAGACAAAAACCAAATTTCTCCGATAATTAGTCTGGCAGAAAAACCAACATGAACATAGACCACTTTTCAACTTTATTCTCTTATATCTTACTTCACGTGCGTCGGAGAGCTGCGCATTTCATATCATTTGCATAACTCAGTGACGTGCGTCTGCGGTAAAATTTGCATGAATTTCTGACCACTCCTTCTTGGTGTTGCATTTTCAATGTCGAGCAATGTATTTTAGTGCATTTGTACCTTTAAACGAAATTAAGGTATCTTAATTTCATTGTGTTCCTTTGTCAAAATCATTATTTACACATTTTTGTTTAAATTTTCACTACTTTTTATACTAGACCCACTTCCCCCACCATGGGGGAAAGTGGGGCTGTCAACACATGATGTTTTAGATGTATCACTGAGAGAAAACAATCTAACAAAATAAAATAGTTGTGCTTCATACTTAATCTATTTGAATCCAATGTATAAAAAACGCATCAAAAGTTTCCTTAAAATGAATTTAACCATGTGGTTTTAGGACCGGTTTTTAAAAAAGCTCGATTTTAGCCCCATTTTCCCCCACCTGACCCTAAACGTAACTTTATAAAAGCTAATGCGTGCAAAATGTTTCATTTGGATAAACTCGCACCTTTATAAATTTTTTACGTGGGGACTGTTTAGCAATTATTGAAGAATTTGTGAATTTTTTACTTCCTTTTACGTAGTAAAGGAAGTATTGTGATCACGAAAAAAAATATATATATATATCACTCAAATTTGACTCTAAATTTTAATTTTGCTCACCCCCGAATGAATGTTCAGTAGTTTTTTCGACCTGTCAGCACGTGCATATGTACCTACTAACATATATAAGCAGCCGAAAAATAGTTTTCAACCACCCCCGAGTTAAATGCGACGAGTTTTCTTGTAACGTCTGTATGTACGTATGTGCGTATGTATGTGTGTCGCATAACTCAAAAACTATATGCCGTAGAAGCTTCTAGCTTGGTATGTAGGCTCTGAGGATGATCTAGTTGTGCACCTCCCCTTGTGGTTGCATTCGAATGTTCCCAAGGGGATGTACTACCCCTTTTTTTGGGGTAAATCAGTGTTAATTTGAATGCAGACTCAAGTGATATGAATTGGCACGACCACTTGGTGATATGTCACCAAGCTTTTGGTCGCCAAGTGTTTGACGCCAACTTGGCGACAAATTTGGTGAAAAAAATATTTTTTGAATTTGGGTTCAACTTGGCGATATTTTGCGAAAGATTCACTGAATGATATTAAAATCAGCAATATTTAGAAAATTAACCATTGCAAAATATTTTTTGCATTGTTTCGTGGCAGATTAAGGGAATAATATTTGAATTGTTACCTTGCTCACTCCAAGCACTTTTTTTAACACTTAAGGCAACTACTAAAAAATTTACACGTAAAAGAAAGTAGTGTGGAGTCCATACCAGATTTTTAATGAAGATTTTACCTATTTTTATTATGATTTTTGTTCTTATAGCATCTTTATTATTCTTTAAATTGTATTTATCTTTGTAATTTTCATTCCAGTTTTTATAAAAAAAGTCTGAAGTGCTGCATATAATGAAAATTGAATTCCCTCTCCCAAAATGAAATAATTTAATTAAAATACGTGCTACAGATATAGAAAATGGAAAATTCCCCTTCTCACGAAGAAAATAGAACCTAATGGATGTACCCTGAAGTATCATCCGGATCCTCCCATGTTCCACTCATTCTACAGAAAAGTTTTAAATTTAAATGCACATAAAATTGGAAAAACGTAACTGCCCCCTCCTACCACTACCCCCCCCCCCCCAAAAAAAAAAGAAGAAAAAATTATTTGTCGTGCGCAAACATTTCCGCGAACAAAAAGTCTGGAGCTCAAGCATCTCGCAAAGGCCAGCGCCCAATCTGGAGCACCCGAACTTCCCATTTCGGTTGTGACACCACTCCAGCCACTGAGGTTTCTACTTTCTACCCACAGGTAGCGAAACCAGTGAGCGAAACCTACCGGTAAATAAACCAACTAAATTGGGGGAAATTGGAATGTTTCTCCCTGGGAATGTACGTTGAGTTTTAGAGCTCCATGGTGTGTGTGTGTTAAGATGTGTTTATTATGAACAAGGAGATTAAAGAGGAGGAGCTAAATCTCTGCTATCTAAAAGTGGCAACGAATTCTCACTCGCCGCCAGAGGACGCTAGCTGAAACGCTCCCTATCTCCTACGGGACGATTGACATCATGAATTAAATATGAATTTCATCCCATGAAAATAGGTGCCGTATTCTTTGAGAAATAGGTTTAATCGAATGCACTTACCAACTTGCCAAATCTGACAGAATCTGTCAGATTAAAAGACTGCTGTTGGCAAGAATGTATTTTTTTTAATTGGAATTTTGCTCAAACAACCATCGATTAACATTATGAACTAAATATATTTAATAAATACATTTAAACTAATAATTATTTTGTCTACTAAATATATTTAATTAATAACAAAATTAAATTCTGACATAATTAATTTTTTGCCTCATGCTTAAATTATCAACAATTTAGAGAACTGATTCTCAGCAAAAATTGTTAGGAATATTATCTCGTGTGATTATATTTCCCATGTATATATTGTTGTAACTAGTGTTATTTGCCATCACTGTATTGTAGAAGTATTTTGGCAGCGCTATTATATTGTCGCGTTCAGCTCGCTCGCCAAAATCAAATTCTTTTCTTTTATATATTTTAGTTTTTCCACTTAAACCTAATAAATGTTAACAGGTTATGGGGCCCCAGCTCGCTAAATGCGCTAAGATTAAGTAAATTGGAATTAGAAAATTAGCGGAAACTGCAATAGACAACTTCGTCGATCGCTCGGAACTGTAATAACTGCATAAAATGGAGCAGGGTAAAATCCCCGTAAAGCCATTAGTGGGCAAAAGTGACTGGCCCATCTGGAAGTACAGAATACGATTTGTATTGAATCATTACACCGATGCTTTAGATGTCGTCGAAGGAAGATTGCAGCCGCCAGTAGTATTGGGAGAAGCAGATGATGCGAGTCTGAAGAAAGAGAAAGCTTTCCACAAAGCAAATAACAGTGCCATGATGGTTCTAACAAACTCAATGACAGAAGATACATTGCAAAAGGTGATGAGATTCAACACCGCAAAAGATGTTTGGCTCGAGTTGCACAGGATTTTCGAAGACTCCTCGGACAACCAACTGTATAACATCTGTTTGCAATTCTTTAAGTTCAGCTGGTCAGAGGGTGATATGGCAGATCATCTGTCCAAACTGAAAAATTTATGGAATGATCTCAACAGTGGACTCGAAAACAAAAAGGAAAGTAGACTCCCAGAAATGCTCTTAATATGCAAGATATTGGATATACTTCCTGTCAGTTATCGCTCTTTCAAGTCAAGTTGGTTGCTTCTAAGTGATGAAAAGAGAACACTAGATGAGCTAACAACACAGCTATGTACACATGAGAGAGAGCTTAAGAAGGATTCCAGACTGACGGAAGATAAAGACCAAGAAGCCCTAGCAGCCTGTTCAGAATCAAAATACAAGTCCTTCAACAGCAAGAAGAGTAACAGCAAGTGCAACTATTGCCATCAAAAGGGACATTGGGTAAAAACCTGCAAGAAATGGATCTCGGACGGAAGACCTCCGAAACCAAACCACCCAAGTGACAGTAAAGGCAGTAATTCTGTAGTAGACATGACACTCTTGGCTGTAGACGAGGAGGTATTATCTGCAGAAAATAGCACCGAAGACTGGTACATTGACATGGTGCATCGAAGCACGTCACGAATAACAAGGACTGCTTCGTAAATTTTCAAAAGTTTGAAGTTCCTCACAGCATTACAGTAGCCAATGGGAAAACATTAACAGCCATTGGACAAGGCAAAATAAAAATTGTTGCAACTGTAAATGGAAAGGATCAAGTCATGTTTCTAGAAAACGTTTGGTACGTTCCAGAAATTAGTAAAAATTTGTTCTCTGTTCTCGCAGCACAAGACAGAAATCAGAACAGTATATTTGAGTCAACATTCAAAGATTGCTACTTAAAGATAGATGGAAAAGTAGTTCTTCATGGCATACGAGATCCTGGAGGTGGTCTATTCAAGGCGGTTATTAGAAGTTTAGTACCAGAATCTAAAGTTGATGTGAACATGACCGTAAGTGATGACCAAATTCTCCAACTTTATCATGAAAGGTATGGCCATCAAGATAAGCAACACATAAGATCCATCACAGCAAAAGAATTGAATGTCAAGATCAAAGCTGATACAAAAATATGCAAAGCTTGTGTCTACGGCAAAGCTTACCGATTGAAATTTGGCGCAAGAAAGAAACCCACAAAAGCTGGATATGAAAATGGGAAGGTTAAAGATGATACTTCTCAAGAAGATAAAGAAAGGTCACAGCAGGTAGATATGAGACCCAGAAGAAATATCACAGCCCCTAAATGAACCAAATATTATGTTATGAAAGGCTATAGTAAGATGCCTAAAGAAAACTGTCCAGAAGTAAATAAAGTAACTGGAAATAATGGTGGCTCTAAGAAAATTTACAGTAAGGAGCCACTGGAAGCAACTGGTATGTCGAACGCCAAGGGAGCTTCGACACCATTAGATCCAGGCATGAAATATTTGCATGCAACAGAAGATAATAAGTTGAATGCCGCAGAAGCTTTGAAGTATAGAAAAGCTATCAGAGGGCTCTTATGCTTGGCAGGCGGAACAAGATATGATTTAGCTTTCGCTTCAAAATTCATGGGATGCACTTCGATATAGGTCCCTTTGGCGATCTAACTAGATCCCGCGCCAAGATCAATAAATTCATGAGCCAGTTCAACAGTTGTTCAAGTAAGGAATACTGGACTGGGACTGGTATGCAGAAGAAGTCCTTATTGAACCAGAAATTTGGTATAGGACTAAGGGAAATTTAATCAAGGGGGGGTGTTAGGAATATTATCTCGTGTGGTTATATTTCCCATATATCGTACAATGCAAAGAAAATGTCACATACAGTCGCATATATGTCAAATTTGGCAAGTAGCTAGATGCCGTCGATTAAACATCTTTCTTAAAAAATACGGCAAAATTTCAGTGGGATGGATCAAAGTCATATTTAGTTCATAATGGCTGCGTTCAGAGTATTCGCCCGGGCCGCCCGGGCGTTTAAGCCGTGACGTCATAAATAGCTTCCCGGGCCGAGCCCGGGAAGTTGTGGTCTGGACAGCACTTGTGCCTTTCGGGAAGAAACAAAATGGCGGACACAACAGCATAAAGTTACGCGGCGGTCCATGCAGGAACAATCCTGCATTCGCTCCTATATTTCGGCCCAAAATGATACCATTCTTAATCTTGACGGCAATTATTGTTCATCTACCGTCGTGGTTGAGCGTGGGATCGAAATGACTTATCGAATTTAATGAGAAATATGTTATTTTAAATGAAGGAATTTACGCT